>JAADWV010000170.1:0-59400 GCA_023336295.1 Pythium folliculosum
ATCAGATGTTTCTCAGATAATTATCAGACGGAATCATGTATTTCGGATACTATCTGATAAATATCTGATATATATCTGAGTATAAACCGGTATCCGGTGAGCATACCGGGAACCGGTGGAGAGTCATTGCGGTAAGAAACACGGTATCGGTATTTTGTCCGGCAAAGACCCGTTTACCGTGGCTATTTACCGTGCACCGTTGGATGTGCCCTTAGAGCATCTCCACCGGGACACGCTAAACGCTAACGCTAAACCTGTTGAAAACCAACATGTATAAAGGATTACCGGTAAGTCAAACAATGGCCCCTCCGAATTTGACGCGGCCCCTCCGAATTTGACGCGGCCATGGCATATGTCGGCACGTTTGGCGTGATCCACGGCAAACGAGTCCGAAAATAGCGGGAAGTTGGCCTTTTTCTAGCACACATTGTATATGTTGGCAATCCGACCTGTCGTATTTTATCAAAACTTCGTAAGTTTCATTTTAGCGTTTCCGTTTAGCGTGTGCCGGTGGAGATGCTCTTAACAGTTGACTGGGCACCGGCATTCGTACCTTGTCGGATGGTCAAAGATCTCCTCATGCGCTGTTGGTCGGTCAGCTTCAATGCCGTGAGCGTCGCGACCCAGAGATTCCGTTCTCTCTGTCTCTCTCCTCACCAGCCACGCACGTCACTCCCAGTGGCGTCTACCGTCGGCCGTTGCCACCCACTCGCGCATTGGCCATCCACTCCAGCCAACTGCTCTCCGTGTAACCGACCGACGTAATGGTGCTTCTCCGCCGCGGTCTGCTCGCCGTCGCGGCGCTGACGGCGCTCGCCGTGGTCGACGCCTGCACGATGATCACCGTCGGCAAGAACGCCACGCGCGACGGCTCGGCGATTGTCGCGCACACGGACGACGCCGGCGGCGGCGCCGCCGACCTGCGGCTCGTGCGCGTGCCGGCGCAGGACTACGCGCCCGGCGCCAAGCGCGCGGTGTACAACTTTTTCGGCGGCTACCCGCGCGTGGTCACGCGCGAGCGCGGCCCGCAGTACGAGCCCAAGGACGCAAGCGAGCCGCTGGCGACGCCGCTCGGATACATCCCACAGGTGAACCACACGTACGCGTACTTTGACCAGGACTACGGCATGATCAACGAAGTGCAGCTGAGCATCGCCGAGAGCACGTCCGGCGCGCGCACGGTCGGCTGGCCCAGTGATCTCCCGCACGGCAAGAACCTGTTCGGCATCGCCGAGCTCACCAAGGTGGCGCTCGAGCGCTGCGACTCGGCGCGCTGCGCCGTCACGACCATGGGCGCCCTCGCGGTCGAGTACGGCTTCTACAGCGAAGACAGCGGCGATCCGGCCGCGCCCGGCTACACGGCCTCGGCCGAGGCGCTGGGTATCGCCGACAAGTACGGCGAGGTCTGGGTCTTCCACGTGCTCACGGGCAAGGACAACTCGAGCGCCGTGTGGGCTGCGCAGCGCGTGCCCGACGACCACATCACGGTGATCGCGAACGGCTTCATCATCCGCGAAGTGGACCTCGACGACCGCGACAACTTTTTGGGCTCGCCCAACATCCTGTCGTTCGCGCAGGAAATGGGCTGGTGGACGCCGGATATGGGCACATTCGACTTCAGCGCCACGTACGGCTACAAGGACACGAGCCCCGTGCGCCCGCTGTACGTCGGCCGCCGCGTGTGGCGCGTGTACGACCTGCTCGCGCCGTCGCAGCAGCTCGACGCCACGCTGGGCATTATGACCGAGTACCCGACGTACCCTGTGACCATCAAGCCGGACGCGCCCGTTGGCGTCGACACGATCATGAACCTGCTGCGCGACTACTACGAAGGCACGCCGTACGACATGACCAAGGGGCTCGCGGCCGGGCCGTTCGGCAACCCGATGCGATTTGACGGCGAGGACAATGGCGTCACGGGCGGCTGGGAGCGGCCCATCTCGATGTTCCGCACGATCTACAGTTTCGTGCTTCAGGCGCGCGGGCACTTGGACGACCACGTGGGCGGCGTCATGTGGTACGGCCAAAGCACGCCCCACGGGTCCGTGTATGTTCCCTTCGCGTGCACGCAGAGCGAGGTGCCCGAGTCGTACCTGCTGGGCAAGGAGAGCGAGTTCCACCCCGAGTCGGCCTGGTGGGCGTTCGAGTTTGTCAAGAACTGGAGCATGCTCCGCTTCGACGCGATCAGCAAGGACGTCCGCGCCAAGGTCGAGGAGCTCCAGACCGAGGCGTTTGCGCTGCGCAAGCGTATTGAGCAGCACGTCGCGACGCTCAATACGACCGCGCAGATCGACGAGTACATCGAGACGCAGAGCAACGCGTTCGCGTCCAGCGTGGTCGCGCGCTGGTGGCAGTTTGCGTGGCGCCTCGTGGCCAAGTTCAGCGACGGATACGTCACGACCGGCGAGAACGCCGAGGACATGGCCGCGCCCGGGTACCCCAAGTGGTGGCTTGAAGCCACGGACTTCGCGCAGTGGCCCGGCGAGTCATTCTCGCCGCGGGAGGTCGTTGTTAAGCAAATGGACGCGCCGTGGCAGGCGCGATCGAGCGCGGCGGCCAACACGGCGGCCGCTTCTGAGGGCGCGCACGTGGCGAGATCGCAGCCGTGGGGCGTCGTGGTCGCGCAGGTCGGTGGCGGCGTGCTCTGCGGCGTCGTCGTGGGCGCCGCGTTCATGTGGTTCGTCGAGAAGCGCCGCCGCAGCGGCTACCAGGCACTGGTCTAATGATCCGCTCAATCAGTACACACATTTTGTCATTGAAGTGAATATCATCACATTTCGAACCTACCATCTTAACTTTGTAGCAGATAGTGGGATAGTGTTAGTAAAACGGCTCACGTGCTTTGCTGTCGATCGAGCCGGAAAAGCTTCACACACAAAGGGGGGACCCGCTAACACACAGATACCACCGCGAGTCTCGAGCCCCATGGCGCCGCGCACGCTCCTGAGCGCGACCGGCGCGCTGATGACCGCGGCGCTGTGCAGCCTGATGGCGCTCCACGCGTCGGCGTTCATCGTGGACATCCCGGGGCGCTCGATGGAGTGCTTCTACGAGTACGTGCGCACCAAGCGCACGGCGTTCCTCAAGATCGGCGTGCTCGACTCGAAGGACCACTACGACGTTCGCCTCTTGGCCTACGGGCCCTTCAGCAGCGAGCCCAAGGAGGACGATTTCTCGATGAACTTTTTCGACCAGATGATCACCACCGAGCGCGACGAGAGCAACGACGTGGTCCACAACGGCTTCAATTTCGAGTCGGAGCACCGCGGCGGCTGGTACAAGTTCTGTCTCGACAACAAGCACAGCTCGTACGACGGCAAGGTCGTCGAGTTCTACACCAAGTTCGAGCTCACGAACGAGGAGGAGGTGAGCTACGAGGACGAGCTCGAGAAGCAGGCCAAGCAGCGTACGTTTCTTTCTGGGGTGGGGATCCAGTATGATTGGAAGGTGTTGCGGGCTCTAACCGTGGCATTTCTGTGTAGAACACATTGAGGGCGTGACCGAGTCGCTCAACCGATTGCGCACGCTGCTGGACCTGATCAAGAACGAGCAGGACTACTACAAGGCTCGTGAGCGTCGCCACCGCCGAAGTACGTTACATGGTTCACCAAGTTTGTGTTGAGGTGGCTAATGTTGCATGTATCTCTACAGCGCTCGAGAGCAACAACTCGCGTATCATGTGGTACACGACGTTTGAGATCCTGACGCTCGCGATCATGTACGTCGGCCAGTCGTTCCTGCTGCACAAGTGGTTCAGCGACCGCGGCTTCCTCCAGATGCGCCAGTGGGCGTAAACCATCGCAGTCTGGTAGATCGCCTCGCACCAACTCCAAGCACTGAGGGATGAGTCGCTCACGAATGAAGTGACGCGGCTCCCAGACTGGGATTAGATGGTGGAAGTGACTCCAAATACATGTCTTGGAAGACCCAGCCACTCAATTTACGCTTTCAAAGACTCTAACTCCTCGATGATGAGATGACATGTTCGCTGAGACTCTTCGATATCAGACGTTCCATCAGTTGGGGCAGCGGCCACTATCACACGTGCACCGTTGGGCGACTCGGCGGTTTGCTGGATCTGTACGGCGAACTGGACGTCGTTGGACGCGAGCACGCCGGCGGGCACGACGAGCCGGTAGTAGCCCGTAGCCGTCGTGAGAAGCGCGTCAAACGCGCTGACGCCCAACGCCTCGCGAAGCAACTGCACTTGAACGCTGTCCGAAGTCTCCTGGACGAGCCCGTCCATCCCCGAAAACACCGACGCGACCGCTTCGACGCGGGCCATCTTGAGCAGCGGTATCCGGAACGGCACGTCCTTCTGGAGCCACTCGTGAGTCCCAGGACTGCGCACGCGCAGCAGCACGGCACCTTCGTGGCCCAACATGCCCTGGTGGAGCGGGACGCGCAACTCGACGCTCGACTTGGCCTCTAGGCCGCCTTCGATCACTCGGTCGTCGGCGCCCGCATCCGTGGTCGTGGCGGTTGCATCCGCATCCACGACTGCGGTACTTCCACCAAGCTGCACGCGCAGTACCGCCTCCGTGATGTTGATCTGGGACCGGTTTTCGACCGTCAGCCGCAGCGTGAACAGCGCCGCGCGGGTCGAATCCGCCGTCGCCGCTTGCACATCACAGTGGACAACGAGGTGCTGCAACATCGCGGCCTCCATCATGGCGTTCATCATCTGCATCATCTGCGCGCTCTGCTCCAGACTCTGGCCCACGCGCTCGAACACCGTGCCGAACGACTGCTGCAGGCCGCCGGCCACGGTGTTGAGCATCGCCGCCACGTCGTCCATCTTAGTTCGGGTTGTTGCGAGAAGGAAGGGAATATGACGCGAGGAACCTGCGTTGGAAGGTACATACCTCTCAAATGGCATGGATGGGTTGACATTGGTTTCGGGATATGCTATAGAAGAGGTTCAACATCTTGTAACGGAGGGTGACGTGGCGGAGCTGGTTGGTGAGCAGCTCCAAACAAGAGATCCTTTCCTTTCCCTGGAAAAAACGGACGCCACACCCTCGAGCGAAACGCGGAGTGAAACACAACGCGAAACACACGGCCAAGCGAACATGGCTCCACCGACGACCTCCACCAACTCCAACGCCGGCGCGCGCGCGCCACCGCCGGCGCCGCAGCAAGCCAAGCGCACGCCCACGGAGAACGCCGACAACGGCGACGCCAAGAAGCGTCGTCGCGGCGGTCGCCGTGGCAAGGGCGGCGGCGACGGCGCCCCGCAGCAGCAGCAGCAGCAGAGCCAGAAGAAGACCCCGGCGCAGCCCCAGCAGGCGCCGCGCGTGAAGCAGGAGGCCAAGGCGCAGGACGAGGAGCTCAGTGACGACGAGCCCACAGAGGCCGCGCCCAAGACGCAGCACCACCTCTCGAGCGTCACGTTCGCGAGCCTCGACATCTCCGAAAAGTCCAAGCGCGCGATCGTCGAGGAGCTCAAGTACGAGCAGCTCACGCACGTCCAGAACGAGACGTTCCCGCACGTGATCGCCGGCAAGGACGTGCTCGCCAAGGCCAAGACTGGTAACGGCAAGACCATGGCGTTCTTGCTGCCCACGATCGAGCGCCTCGTGCGCTCGGGCCAGTCGGACATGGCGATCCCGGCGCTCGTGATCTCGCCCACGCGCGAGCTGGCGCTGCAGATCGCCGTCGAGGCGCGCAAGCTCAGCAAGTTCCACAACCTGACGATCGCGTGCTTTGTCGGCGGCACGCCACTGCCCAAGGACGTCAAGCAGCTCGCGAACGGCCCGATCGATATCCTCGTGGCCACGCCGGGTCGTCTGCTCGACCACCTGGGCCAGGACTCGGGTCGGATCCAGAAGAAGCTCTCGCAGCTGCGCTTCCTCGTGCTCGACGAGGCTGACCGCCTGCTCGATATGGGCTTCCGCCCGGAGATCATGAAGATCCTCGCGTTCGTGCCCAAGGAGCGCCAGACGCTGCTCTTCAGCGCGACGCTGCCGGCGTCGACCAAGGAGCTTAAGAAGGTCGCGCTCCGCGACGACTACGAGTTTGTCGACACGGTCAACGAAGACGAGGACCAGACCAACGTGCAGACCGTCCAGGACTTCTTGACGTGCAGTTCGGGCGACGTCATGGCCGTGGTCGAGCATGTGCTCGCCAAGCACATTGCCGCGCGCCCGCGCGACTACAAGGTCATGCTCTTCTTCCCGACGGCGCGCGCCGCCGGCTTCATGGCGCAGCTCTTCGCGGCCGCCGGCTTCAAGGAAGTGCTCGAGATGCACTCGCGCAAGAGCCAGTCGGCGCGCACGAAGACGGCCGAGCAGTTCCGTTCGTCCAAGCGCGTGCTCATGTTCTCGTCGGACGTATCGGCGCGTGGTGTGGACTACCCAGACGTCTCGCTCGTGCTCCAGGTCGGCCTCACGGACCGCGACCAGTACATCCACCGCCTCGGTCGTACGGCGCGTGCCGGCTCGGACGGCCACGGCATCCTCGTGCTCGCGGACTTTGAGTCGCCGCTGCTCAAGGACCTGAGCGATCTCCCGCTCAACAAGTGCGACGTCCCGGCGGACTACGACCCGGCGGCGTGCCGCACGGCCAAGGTCATCTCGGGACTGCGCGGCGGCAGCGAGCTCGAGAAGTCGGCGCAGCAGTCGTACCAGGCGTGGCTCGGCTTCTACAACTCGCACCTCAAGCGCCTCGGGCTCTCGCGCGAGCGCCTCGTGCAGATGGCGGCCGAGTACAGCGAGCAGATCGGCCTCCAGGAAGTGCCCAAGCTCGAGAAGAAGACGCTCAAGAAGATGAACCTCTTTGGCGTCGCCGGCATCGAGCCCTCGCCGTACAGCGCCCAGCAGGGCGGCGGCGGAAACGGCCGCGGCCGCCAGGCGGGCAACGGCAACAACGGCAACGGCAACGGTCGTGACAACAGCCGCGGCGCGAACCACCGCCACGGCCACGGCCACGGCGGCGCGCGCGGCCACAGCGGCGGCCCGGGCAACCGCGGCAACTTTGGTGGCGCCAACCGCCAGGGGCCGCCGCGCAGCGGCGGCGACGCGCGCCGCCCGATCCAGCAGCCGTCCAAGAGATAGAGCACGACCTATCCAGGACGAGATCCCCCCCGATTGCGTGGTGGTGGGAGGGCGCCACGCGCTCGCGTAGCTATTCGCGAGCCTCACTTGTTTTGCATCTCGTTTTTCTTCATCCTTCCCACAGCAATCGTGGTTAACTTTAGACGACACTGGCCTTTAGGTGTAACTTGTAAAGTACACAATCGTGAATTTCATATTTCATATGTCAACTTTTGGGTTTGGACTGTGCCCAAAATAACAGAAATGGAACTTTGGGCTTTTGCGTTCTATCGATTTTTGCTTTGGGGTGCGTTTGTTGTTGGCTTCCCAAAACTCAAAATCCATCACCAGCGACCAACAACAACATGGCATCGGTGGCGGACTCTTTCCTGGACGATCTGGACGATCTCAGCGGCGACAGCGGCGACGAGGAGGAGGTGGCGGACGCTGGCCACACGCCTGCGCCGTCAGCGCCCAAAAAGCGGCGATTAGAGGACGTTCCGGAGGGCGACGAAGACGACGAGAACGACGACGACGACGACGACGAAGGCGATGACAATGGCGACGACGCGATGGACGGCGGCGACGCCGCGGAGATGGACGACGAGCAAGAGCGCGCGCGCGCCAAGGCGGCGCTGGACAAAGTGCTGGAGGCGGCGGCGGCTGGCCGCGGCGTCGCGTCGATCGCGCACCTGAAGCGCTCGGCAAAGTACCTGCAGCACGTCCAGACCATCGCCAGGTTCGCCGCGAGCACGCAGGCGATCCACGCGGACGAGCTCGTGGAAGGCCGCGAAGAGTACGACTTGGTGGTCACGTCGAACGACCTCATGGTCCAGATCGACGACGAGATCGCCGCGATCCACCGGTTCATCGCCGAAGTGTACGCCAAGAAGTTCCCGGAGCTCGACTCGCTCGTGCCCAACGCCCTCGACTACGCGCGCGTCGTCAAGGCGATCGCGAACGAGACCGACATGACGCTCTTGGATCTGTCGGGGTTGTTGCCGAGCGCGGCGGTGATCAGCATCTCGGTCACGGGCTCGGCCACGAGCGGCAAGCCGCTCTCCGCCGCCGACCTCGCGACGTGCCTCGAGGCCTGCGACGAGCTGCTCTCGCTGTTTGAGGATAAGAACATGATTTTGGGCTTTGTCGAGAGCCGCATGAGCTACCTTGCGCCCAACGTCGCGCAGCTCGTGGGCACGCGGATCGCCGCGCAGCTCGTGGGGCTCGCGGGCGGCGTCGCGCAGCTCGCGCGGATCCCGTCGTGTAACCTCCAGGTGCTCGGCCAGCAGCGCAAAGTGCTCAGCGGGTTCTCGTCGGCCGCGGCGCTTAAGCACACGGGCGTGATCTTCCACGCCGAGCTCGTGCAGAGCGTGCCGCCGTACTTGCGCATGAAGGCGTGCCGCGCGCTGGCAGGCAAGCTCGCGCTCATGGCGCGCGTCGACAGCCAGCCGCACAAGACCGACCTCATCGGCCGCACGGGCATCCAGTTCCGCGAGGAGCTCGAGAAGAAGTTTGTCAAGTGGGAGGAGCCGCAGAAGGCCAAGACCAAGAAGGCGCTGCCGATCCCCGACGAGAAGCCCAAGCGCAAGCGCGGCGGCAAGCGGTACCGCAAGATGAAGGAGCGGCTCCAGATGACCGACGTGCGCCGCGAAGTGAACCGTCAGACGTTCGCATCGGCCGACGACGAGTACGGCGACAACGCGATGGGTCTGAGCGCCGGGCGGCTCGGCCAGGAGGGCTCGGGCACGCTGCGAGTGCAGCGCAAGGAGCAGCGCCAGACGTCCAAGAAGCTGCGCCAGGCCAGCGTGGCCGCGGCCAAGGCCGCGCCGCTCTCCGGGCTCGCGTCCAGCCTCGCGTTCACGCCGGTGCAGGGCATTGAGCTCGTGAACCCCGAGGTCATGAAGAAGCGCGTGGAGGAGGCCAACAAAAAGTACTTTTCGGCCACCAGCGGCTTCGTGAGCGTGGTCAAAAAGCCGTGATCCCAGCCAGGCACAGCGAGCCTAAGAGAGACCACCACCTGTCCGCACTAAGAAACACATACACACACGCACACATCGTGGCCCATCTCACTTCTTTTCGTGGGAAGCCATGCTTACAGGCAAGTGGCCCACGAGCACTCGAGGACGAGGCCCGAGAGGTTTCTCCTAGTTCAACGAGTGACCAGAGGACCAAGTGTATCCATGTTGCTGTTGCCGAGCTTATGTTGCGTTTATGTTGTCTTCAACTGGAGCCGAAGCAACCAACCAGCTCATAAGTGAACAGCTCCGCCGTTTCCAGAGACAAAGACGAAAAATGCTGCGCCTCAACTGCCTCGCGCGCGCCGTGTCGTCCACGCCGCTGCGCCTGGGCATGGGCCGGAACAAGAACGGACTGCTGCGCCAGGCCGGCGCCTCGTTTTCCACGCGCAAGGGCGACGACGACGAGGAGGAGGATGCCCACAGCGACGACGATGGCGCGTACATGGAGTCGGACTGGAGCGACGACGAGGAGTTTGGCGACGACGAGGAGGATCTGGACGGCGACTGGGACGACTGGGACGAGAGCGAGCTGCCGCCGCTGCCTAACGACGGCAGCGTGCAGGAGCAGGTCAAGCAGAAGGTGAGCGTGCGCCGCGCCAAGCACTCGAAGCGGCGCTTCGTGGACCGCATCCGCATCAAGGCGACGGGCGGCCACGGCGGCAACGGCTGCAGCAGCTTCTTCAGCGAGTCGGCCATGCGCAAGCGCCCGAACGGCGGCCACGGCGGCGCCGGCGGCAACGTGTTCATCCTCGCCGACGAGCGCGTGCAGAACCTCGCGAACGCCACGCACCACTTTCGTGGCGGCGCCGGGCTCAACGGCATGCGTACGTCGCTTGTGTGGAGATATTAATACGGGCATTCTAGAGTGTATTGGGGTGACTGATAGAATGTTCTTATTGCAGCGAACGACTCGGCTGGCCGCCGTGGCAAGAACTGCGTCGTCAAGGTGCCGTGCGGCACGATCATCAAGCGCGTGGACCGCGTATGTACCGCCCTTCTTTATGGCCTGCTAGTTGTGATACTGACTCATGTGCCCTCCCCATACAGTACGAGCGCGACCTGGAGTCGGGCGAGGTGGAGATCGTGGACCGGCTCACGCCCGTGTTCGACCTGGACCACCACGGCGCGACGTTCCAGGCGGCCGTGGGCGGCAAGCCCGGGCTGGGCAACCGCATCCTCGCGGGCAAGACCACAACGTTCGGTCGCCTGCGCAAGCACATGCCCGAGAGCAAGAACGTCGGCTCGCCCGGCACGTCGCAGTACTTTGAGCTCGAGCTCAAGACCATCGCGGACGTCGGGCTCGTGGGCTACCCGAACGCCGGCAAGTCGACGCTGCTCAGCCGCCTGAGCCGCGCGACGCCCGAGATCGCGCCGTACCCGTTCACGACGCTCCACCCGTTCGTGGGCATCGTCGAGTTCCCGGACACGTACCGGCTGAGCGTGGCCGACATCCCCGGGCTCATCGAGGGCGCGCACCGCAACGTCGGGCTCGGTCACGACTTCCTGCGCCACATCGAGCGCACCAAGATCCTGCTGTACGTTGTGGACACGGCCGGCACCGAGGGCCGCGACCCGCTGCAGGACCTCGCGCACTTGCAGCGCGAGCTCGAGCTCTACGCGCCCAACATCACCACGCGGCCGTCGCTGCTCGTGGCCAACAAGATGGACGAGCGCGGCGCCGACAAGAACCTGCTGCGGCTGCGCCAGGCCACGGACATGGCCGTGCTGCCCATCAGCGCCAAGCACAAGGTCGACATCGACGGCGTCGCGCGCACGCTGCGCTGGATGATGGAGAACTACGCCAAGCTCACCAAGGACCAATAAGAGGAATACACGGGTTGCCTCGGAGGATCTTATTGCGCATGTCACATGCACCATCACTCCTAGGTTGCCCTGAATTGGCGGGCCCCGCGTCATCAAGTCTGCCCGGCGCGGAGAAAAGGAAATCCAAGAAGAAATCCAAGGGGGAAACCAAGGGGAAACCAAAAGATTCTTTCCCACCAATACCACCAGCTCCAAGCCGTACGACTAGCGCTCGCGCTGTGCGTAGCGCTCGAGCTGCGGTTCAACCTCGGCCGCGCGCGCGCTGGTGAGCTGCGTCTCGAGGTGACCGGTGCGGTTCATGAGGTTGATCTTGTCGACCCGGAGTCGGTCGTGCTCTTTCTTGAGCTCTCGCACGCGCTGCGCGTAGTGTTTGAGCGCGACTGGCCCTCGCTCGTGAAGCCCTCGCGCGCGTCCGCGAGCTGTTTCTCGAGATGTGTGACGCGGTTCATGAGGCTGAGGTTGTCGAACTTGAGTCGCTCGCGATCCTTCTTCTCCGCGCGCAGCAGGTCCGGCCCCTCCTCGCCGCTGGTGAAGCTCATCGCGTCGCTGGCGGTCTCGCTCATCGTGGGCGCTGGTCATACGGCTTGGTGTTGGTGGTATTGGTGGGAGAATATCTTTTGGTTTCCCCTTGGTTTCCCCCTCGGATTTCTTCTTGGATTTCCTTTTCTCCGCGCCGGGCAGACTTGATGACGCGGGTACCGGCAACTCAGGGCAAGCGACCCGCAGCAGGACCTCGCGCACCTGCAGCGCGAGCTCGAGCTGTACGCGCCCAACATCACCACCCGGCCGTCGCTGCTCGTGGCCAACAAGATGGACGAGCGCGGCACCGATAGCGACGGCGTCGCGCGCACGCTGTGCTGGATGATGGAGAACTATGCCAAGTTCACTGAGGACCAGCAGCAGGAGGAATACATGCGCGCGTGGTTGCCTCGGAGGATCTCATTGCGTTTGTCGTTTGCACCATCACTCCTAGGTTGCGCTGAGTCACCTGAGTTGGTGGCCCCGCGATGATGACGCGGGGCCAAGCCCACCCAGCTCGGAGAACAGGAAAGCCGAGGGGAAAGCCAAGGGAATCAAAAGATATTCTCCCACCGATCCCACCAGCGTCAAGCCGTCCGACCACCGCCACGATGATCGAGACCGCCAGCGACGCGGAGCAAGCGTCCGGCCAGCTGCGCGCGGACCTCGACCGACTCGCGATCGACAACGTCAGCACCGCGGCCGGCGCCGCCGAGGTCGAACCGCAGCTCCGCGAGCGCGCCCCGCAGCGCGTGCGCGAGCTCGAGGAAGAGTGCGCCGCGTGGATGGTTCGTTTGCGTATTCGATGAGTTATTGGCTGTGGATATGCGGCAGTTCATGTCCTCACGGACCGCGTTGGCGATGATGCTACCAGGAGAAACAGCGCGAGTCCGAGATCCTGATCCGCGAGCTGCAAGAGGACAATCAGCGCCTCGTGGAGGAAGAGCGCGCTGCGTGGGCGGTTCGTTTGCGTTTTCGATGTGTCTTTGGCTTTAGAGATGCGGCAACTCATTTCGTCATGAGTTGGCGATGTTGCTGCCAGGAGAAGCAGCGCTTCCGAGACACTGATCCGCAAACTGAAAGAGAACTATCGGCGGCTATTGGAGAAAGAGCGCGCGCGGATGGTTCGTTGGTGTTTCCGTTTGGGTCTTTGTCTTTGGAGATGAGGCATTTCGTTTCTCACGGATCATGTTTGCGAACGACTTCGGCTGCCAGTAGACGGAGTGCGAGTCCGCGACACTGATCCCTGACCTGCAAGAGAGCAATAAGCTTCTCGTGGAGGAAGCGAACTGGCGCGGGGGGGGAGATGCAACGCGCCCGCGAGAAGATCAAGCACCTGGAGATGAAGACGAAGGACCTCCTGACGGCGAACGAGATCCTCACGCAGTGCGTCGCCGACTGCAACAAAACAATCGAGGAGCGCAACAACCAAATCGAGGAGCGCAACAAACAATCGAGGAACGCGATGCCGTCATCGCCGACTTGCGTCGCCGCAACGCCGAAGAGAAGCGCGCGACTGACGAGGAGACCGAGATGATCAAGCAGCTCACGCAGACCCGGTGCCTGATTGCCGAGGCCCAGGGGAAGCTGTCGTGCGGCGACGTCCAGCCCCCGATGGTAGAGCTCGTTGCCCGCCTCGAGCGCGTGCACAAGCTGTGGCGTGGCCACATCCAGGAGGCGCTCACCATGCACGCCTCGTACAGCGGCGCGTGGAGCTCCTCTATCACGGCCAAGAAGCGTCCGGCGTGGGCCAAGGAGTTGGCCGAGCAGTGCTCCCGCCAGGTCCAAGAGTTCGCGGACGTGTCGGCAGAGTTGCGCGTCGTCTTCCAGGACGTTGTGGACGTGTTCGAGCATGCGCGTCGTTCGTATCGCGACGCCATCAACCAGTCGCTGGCGAAACTCAGCCGCATCTCCGAGGAACTCGGCAACCTCAGCCGCGCGATCAAGGCGAAGGAGTGAGCGTGCATTGGACTAGCGACGTGCTAGCAGCAGTCGTATTACTTCACTATCTTTTTATCTCGACGTAGCAGCAGTAGTACTTCGTAGTTCGCAACCTTTTTTATCTCACGAATGAGTTACTAGTAGTTTCCCACCAGTTTCCACTTCACTTGGCCTGAGGGCCGTTCTTATGAAAAGTCCCGGGAGCGGGAGCGGGAGCAAAAATGGACGTAAAGGGACTAATTGGATACAGTATGAATTTTGGTGGAAGTGAACATACATGACTGGAAACTCGTCAAAATGGAGCGTCAGAGGCTACAAATTGGTGAGCAAGTAGAGGAAGTGATCAGGATCACAATGACATGCTTTTCACCACCTTCACATGGATACTTTCTGTCCGAAGTTAGTCGGGAGCGGGAGGAGGATAGGGTCCCGGCGTGAGACTAAATACACAGCTTTAGCCAATAGAAACATCGTATTTGCTCCCGGGAGGATCGTAAGAACGGCCCTGAGGGTGGACCCTAACGAGTGCCGGCGCTGCCGGCGATGCTGGATGCCGGGGGCCACAACCCTCCGCCGGCAGTCATAAAAGATTCTTTGCCGTTCACCGGTTTGGTACCGGTTTTGCAGTCGTTGGTTCCACCAAGAGAAACAGGGGGTCACCGACTACCTCGACATAGTGCCATGTTGAAGTGGTAAATTACAGATTTGTTGTGGTAAAATACGTGCCGGCAGTGCCCGGCACCCCCAGGCATTTAGTGTTTTGCCCGAGACACGAAATGCCGGGTGCCGTCCAGAAGCCGTCCAGAGATCGATTTTAGCCCTATCCGCGAAATCTCTCCGCCAATCAAAAGCAAGTGCTCCCGGCACCCGGCAGTTCCCGGCACTCCAGCCTGGAGTCTGCCTGGAGTCCCGTTAGGGTCCACCCTGAGATCATCCAAAATGCGTGAGGCGACAGCGTCGACGTTACGGCCTTTGGTTGTGAAGGTGAACGAGCCTGACAACGTGGTTCATTCAGAGCATGGGAAAGCAAGAGGAGTGGGATGGAGTCCGTGGAATAAATAAATAAATTTGATGCTTACTGAGACTACACTACAGACATGGCCCGCTTCAAGCGAGCCAGCACGGCCGCGCCGTGGACTGCGAGAGCAATGCGCCCGAGGCGGAGAGCTCGCGGAGCGACGGCAGCTTGCATCCCGACGGGACCTTGCGGGCCGACGAGATCACGGGGATGCCGGCGGTTGCGACAGGCAGCGCCAGCGGCGAGGGCGCGGCGTACGGCGAGGCGAGGCCGGGCGCGGCCCAGATCTTGGCGAGCGGCGAGATGTTTCCGACCATGGACGGCTGCGGCATGTCCTGGGGCGACGTCATGGAAGCAGCGGCGTCCGGGCGCGGCAGGATCGGCTTGCAGCGGTCCGAGCCCATCCAGGCGGTCGGCTGGACGGCGACGCGCTTAGCGGCGTCCTGCTCTTCGGTCGGCTCGAAGGCCTTGCGCTTGCGGGACTTCTTGCTCTGGCGCTTGACGAGCGACATGGCGCTGTAGTTGTCGCGCGTAAAGTGGTCGCGCGCGTACGTCGGGAACTCGGCGCGGACCTTGGCCCACTTGCGGAAGCCAAAGTAGTTGAGCTGGCGCTGGAAGCTCGCAAAGTTCTTGTTCTTAAAGTACTTGGGCAGCACCTGCTCGGTGAGCGCGTCCTTGTCGAGGATCTGGAACGCGATGCCGTCCTCGGTCCAGCGGATGATCTTGGGGTTCTCGCGACGCAGCATCTGGTGGAGGTGGAGCAGGAACGGCGCGATCCAGCCGCGCTTGAGCATGTCGTTGGTCACGGTGGACGAGGGCGACGAGGGCGACGCGACCGACGAGTCGGCCGACGTGGTCGAGCCGTTGGCGCTGTGCGTGGGCGAGCGCGGCGCGTCGCTGGAGAGCATGTCCGCGACGTTCATGGGGATCGAGAGAATCAGCGGCGGGGAGGCGGGTGCGGCGGGCGCGGCAAATGCGGGACTGAACATAGTTGTGGAGCGCGTGTCTGGGCGGTCGGCTGGCTGGGTTGGGTGGAAGAAAGTGGGGCGTAGAGAAGATAAGGACGTGTGATCAAGTGGCGCTTTCTTCGGCGCGAGGGAATCTCCGCGCGGCACGCTGCTTTGGTCGCGAAAAGGGAAATGGGGAATCCCGCGCACCAGTGGGCGTTAGAGATTCCTCTCCGCCCGCACGAGCCGCTCTGAAAAAGAAAAAGTATAGCGTTTCAGTATGGAGCGTGGCGGGCGGCGCACAGGGTTCTGTGCAGCCCTAGACAAAACGGAGATTCGGAGTATAACCATATACTTGGGTTTGGTATAGCTGCCTCTGGCCGAATCTGGGGATTCAAGGGGTAGGGTAGAAGCTCCAGCTAGTGACCAATGAGCTCCCACCGCTTGAAGATTCGCCAGCGTTGCTTGCGACACCCATCTCACGTTGGAGCTCCCTTTCCAAACCGATGCGAAATTCGGAATCCAACCAAGATTCAATTGGGTCTGATTGGGTCGCTGGGGGGCGAGGGTTCCGAACTTCTGTGCGGTGAGAACAGGAACGAGAGAGAGCCACCAACCAACAAAAAGAACCAGAGCCCTTCCTTGTGCTGTGCTGGGTTTTCGGAGTGTTTGTCCCACTGACGTGGGGAAGGAAGGGTTGGGGGGAGCGAGAAGCGAATCTTGGCGGTTCGCGAATCCGTTGGATTCTTTTTCCGGCTTTCAGGAAGTTGAAGCCCGATCGGGAGAACGGAAACCGGGGATTCCTCCGATTCAGTTCCGCCTTCGCGCGAGTGGATTCAGCAGAACCGTGACCGTGGCACATTCCCGTGTTCAGGGTGAGATCGAATCCGACGACGGGCAGACGAGTGGCCACTGCTGGCTGTCCAGTCTGGACTCCAGCGCACGCGCCCCGCGAACCTGTTGCTGGATGCGCATGTACGGTATTCTCGACCGCTCGAGAATCTGCGCCAGCGTTCACCACGAGTGGGTCTACAGCAACTTCTCGAAGGGGATGGACGAGCACGTTTTCGTCCGTGCAGCAACTCATCTCGGATTTGCCCTGGAATTGCCTGGAATCCAGCACCTTCTGGACTTGTTTTCGGCAACTTCTGCTGTGAATGAACAACTTCTGAGTCTCAAACAGCATCTTGATCGAGGCTAATATAACCCTTCTGGTCCTCAGCCGTGAGATTAGACGAGACGCCACGAGCATTTTTTCGGGAACGGAGGATATTTTCCCCTGAATCACACAGGGTGTGAGAGTACTATGCCTGACACATCAGTATAATCTCTGGTTCTCTCATCCTCTCAAGAATTCCGCATTCCGGAGCCAAGCCAACGATGGATCTCGCGGAAATGGCGTAGCTTCGAGCACCGATGGCGTGCAACAAGACGTGGATAGCGGCGGTCCGACGGTGAGCGAGCGTGGGGATAGTCCTGGCGGTCGCACTCCAGTGCATGCCAGAGACGCTGCCGAGCGAGGAGGCGAGCCAAACCAGAGGACTCGAGACATGATTCTCCGTGACACAACGGTGCGATTGGCGCGGTCTCGCCTTCACGAGATGCAGGCAATGAAAAGACGCCTTCATGAGCTGTCGGTCGCGCTTGTTCGTGTGGACGAGCTGCGGCAAGAAATCGAGGAGCGTGTGGACGTCGATTTGGCCGTCGCAAACCAGCTCGCGGCGACTTTTGTAGGCGCCGATGACCATGCGACCGTTGCTCAGGGCGACCATACTTTCTCACAGTATCTACAAGCTCTACTCGCTCATTTTGCCGCGGCCCGAGCGCGCACATCTTGAACTTCCAACACACCAAGACGAAGAAGTAGTTCAAGAAAGGTAAAACATGTCTTTTTGTGCACCTCCGATTGGTCTTACTCTTGGTGTTCATCGTGCTGGCGCCTTTCGAGCGTGGCTTCGATCCGACTAGTTGCCGTTCACACACGTCTCGCATCGGCAGTGGAACCAGCGGTCTTCTCCGTAGCCCACAGTGATTTCCTCGCCTGCCAAAATCGGGCGGGTAGTCACCACAACCACCGTACTCTTCTACCTGTTGGAGACCTCGTGAAACTGCGCCGGCAACTTCTAGGCGGCGTTCACCGGTTGATACGAGCAGGTGGCGGGATCCAGCAACTTTTCATGAGTCTAGCAACTTCTGACGCCAGATGTAGGTTTGTCTAGCAACTTCTGATCTGTGCGCTACCGCACTCACTTTACCTCTCCTTCTGTGAATTGATACTCTACTGAGTCGCATCCGAGACTGCTGTAATCCATAGAGACCATGCCAGTGAGTTATAGCCACATCCCGAGAATGCATTCATCCATGGAGACCATGCGAGTGATTCATGAGCACTTAGGAATTGAAACAAAATGAATCGATTATGTTCAATATCATGACTTCGGGTGTGGCCTTCTCAGTCGTCGCACGCCGTCCTCCGCACGTACGGCCAGCACGCGCAGATCATGGGTGCGGCCCTTGTCGGCTTTGCAGTGGATCGCCGCGACGTTCTGCTCGTGCTCGTCCAGCCACTTGAGCGCGTTCGGCATCGACGCCTCGATAGCCGTGCCGTCCTGACCGAGTGGACCTGACCGCGGTGGAAAAACGCCGTGACGCACACCGCCTTCTCGAACAACGCCGTGGCGCACGCCGCCTGGTCGCTGAGCGCCTTGTCGAACGACCAATGCACCTGCTTGAGCTCCTAGTGCTCGAACCACAGACCGCCCATGTGGATCTGCTCACCAGCGTGCAACCTCTCCTAGATAGAGACACCGTAGCTCGTAGTTGTTGTCACGACGGTCTTGGGTTTCTTTGGTGGTGGGGCCATTGCCGCGCACGTGACTTGAGCAAAGTACGTAGAGAATCGTATTTCCGTGAGCTTGGCCCGTTCCACTTCTT
The DNA here is from genome assembly GCA_023336295.1 of Pythium folliculosum. Lineage (NCBI taxonomy): Eukaryota > Oomycota > Peronosporomycetes > Pythiales > Pythiaceae > Pythium > Pythium folliculosum. Next base: position 18,236 of record JAADWV010000170.1, read on the forward strand.
CCGACGCAGTTCTTGCACGTGACAAACAGAACAAGATCCACATTAGACGGAGCCGCAGCAGCAGAGACGTCTGGGCTGGCGTCAGTTCTCGAAACCGAATGATGTCGTGCTCGCCGCTCATGAACGAGCACGCTTGGAGGATACAGAGCACACCACAGTTCCATCCGTCCGCTTACGGCTGGCGCGGACAGTCGACGAAAAGCTGTTCCATGTGACGGATATGGATTTCCACGCCCACGCCCCCTGCCGGGCTAGTTTGCGCGCTCAACTGTTGGTTGCTTTGAGCACACCATCTTCGTAGCACCGGCAAGCACCAACTTGACCACGTATCTGCGAGGCGATATGTCCACAAGTTTGAATGCGAGGGGTTGTTCACAAAAGCTTCATGGCGAGCACTACCCCACGTTGAACACTTGGGGTGGTACAGAAACACTCGATGGCGGTCACTCTTCCAGTCGAACACAACGCAGATCACACACCAGTGCTTTTTGTCGTAGTTGATCGGGAAGATTGCGACACGCGTGAAGAGCAGCGACAACACCGGTAGGGAGATGGTACCCGTGCTTTCTCGGAGCAGAGAGTCAAATACCACGACACCTCGGTATCTTGCCGCGAGCTTCTTCAATGCAAAGATAACAACAGCGTCGTTCAGCCATTTCTTACCCGCTGTGGACCTCAACACGTCGCGAACTTGTATCCTGGCTTCGGTGACATGGCGTTGTACGCTTCCAGCGTGTCCAGCCGCGCTAAATGGGGTGCTGGGGCACGGCAGCTCAGTGCACAGCGATGCCTTCGTCACGAACGTGAGCACCTCCGAGCGCATGGTCGCCACCGATTCTGGAAAGCCAAGCTCCACGATTCGACCCCACGACTCTTGATCAGTGTCACCCCACCGCAGGTCCGACTCCACCCACTGCTTGTGATGCTGGAAAGACCCAATGCTGGATAGAGAGTCGTGAAATTCAACGAGCGAGTGAATGTCGTCCCCGTTGGTCAGCACACAAGGATCGTGAGTTTTACACCACGACAGATTACTTCAGGTCGCAAACACTCACTCGGAGAAATCTCGCGAATCCCCACTTCCTGTCAGTCGAACCACATACTGCCTTCCCTGCTCGCTTCCTTGCCCTTGCGCTGGTGGCCACTTGAGTTTTTCCTCGTTCACTGCCGCCTGGAAAGTCTTCATGATCGTCCGGGGAACAGCAAAGTTGAGTTTTGGCCTTGCTGGGTGCATCAGCACGCGTTGTATTTTCATTCCTTTCGACACCAGAGATCGGTCTGTGAACCGCATGGCGTATTGATCACTTAAAGCTGCAGCGGCGGGTAACGGGATGTACCTGAGCATCCTCACAAACTCTTCGAGGGCGAGGGGACAAGCAACATCCTGGTTTAGATGGGCAGTATGACCGGTCACCGAAGATGCCTGCTTCGTTGTCTTCAGATTTCCCTGTCGAACGACGTCCGGAAAGATCATATCATCGAGAAGCTGTGCGCCGCTCTTCCGCTTCCCATTCACCTTCGGTTGACCTGATACTGGTTGAGCCGCTTGAGTCTTTTCCGATCGCTCTTCTTGTTCTTCGGCGTTTGAGGTTACTGGTTGAGTTGGTTGAGTTGGTTGAGTCTCCTGTGTTAGCTCATCATCTTCCACGGCGTCCGACGATCCTGGCCGGGTTGTTGGTTGAATCTCCTCTGATGGCGCTTGATCATCTTCGGCGGTGAAGAGCCCCCAGGCAGCGTCCGGAAGGATCTCGCCCAAGGAGTCAAAAGGCGACGTTTGCCAGAGGTGCGAATCCGCTAAGGCCGACGTGAGACCGTCTGCGGTGTGAGGGAGTGGAGAGAGTGGCATGAACGGTGCTTGCGCATCGACAAACATGGGCGTGGGCTCCTGGTGATCGACTGGGGAGTCCTTGACGAGGTCCTCTTCAAACACCACCTCGTCCTCGTGCGAGTCGACGTCATGCCACCCCACTTCTTCTTGAACCGTGGCAGCAGCATTCGTCGCCTCTTTATCCCTCAACTCCTCCTCCTCGTCGATGCCATCTTGCCCAGGCAACGGTTGCTTGAGCTCGGTCTTCCATCAAAGCACAAGATCGGACAAAAACTCACCAAGTTCTAGGGCATATACCGTGAAACACGCCGTGCCTCGCCCCATTAAGACGGCCTTCACCTCTTCAAGCTGGTTCTCAATCGCGTTGTACTTCTCGTTGTCACTGAGAACCACACAGTCGCTAACTTCACGTCGCTCAATCGTGTAGTGAGCGAAGTTCGGCCACGAGAAGCGAGACAGCTCAATAGTAGCGTCTTCTTCGGTACCTTCAACTTCCACAGCACCGTCTTCATCATCACTCTCTGTGGCAACACTGTCACTAGAAGTCTCAGCCAACGAATCGATGATATCCTTAGCTGGAGACGCGACTAAATCTACGCGCAGCGTAGACAGCCCGTCAATCGCCTCCGTGAATAGTGGGAGGAGGTCGAGGGCAGCGCTCAGACTCCATCGGGTCGGTACTGACGACGGCGGGTACACCAGCTTCTTTTCGATCACGACGGCCGCGTAGAATAGGTGGCGGCAAGGGAGCAAGCACCCACGGTTAAAGTGGCACGAGCACGTCCATGAAACGGTATCCACCTCGACTTGAACGCGTTGAGGGTCGTGGACGTACACCCTGTAGCGAGCCTCACTCGTTGGTTCACCACCCTCACTCGTTGGTTCGTCCACTGCGCCATAGCTGTACGACCCGGGAGCGCATGCTGCGAACTTGTTCCACTGCTCGATCACTAGTCGAGACGCGTACGCACTTAAGTCCCCCAGACGCGGGCGGATGTAGTCGTGGCATTCAGGGAGAGTTGGCATAGAGGCCTTGTGCTGCTGCAACTGCTCCTTTTCCCTCGACAGGACAGACGTCGCGTATAGGAAGATAGCTTCAATGCACACGTCCATTCGCAACCGCTGTCGAAGCGAGTCCTTCAGCTGCTTCCAGAAAGACTCCAGTCGACTCGACGTCGTGTTGGTAGCTGTGGAGATCTTGCCGCGTCGACAGTTACTCCACATAGCGACACAGTTATACCACCGAGAGCCCAAGTACTGCAGGAAGTCTGCATGCAACGGGGAGGAGAGAAGATCCGCGAGCACGAACTGTTGGTGTGTGAAGTCGTGTTCGCTTGTCGCGTACACAAGTGCTCTCACGATCTTGATCACAGCTGGTCGAAGCGCATGATTGATGTTGTACTTGGACTGATTCACGACGTGCTTCAGCCATTTCAACACGTGAAACTGGCACAACACCACCTTCGCGCGTGGGAAGAGCTCGTTCAACACGGCCCACTCTCGATAATCTTTGTCGATCACGACGGACTGGATCTTGGTCGGCGCGTCCGGGTTCGTGGTGATAAAATGGTTCAAGACAGCTCGCATCACGTCCTTGCTTTGGCTCACGCACAGAAGATCTAGCACCGATACACCTTTTCCACTTGCAGTTGTCACCATCAGCGACCCTATAGGCACGGAAAAATGTCAATAAAACATGCGACGACAGGATGGTATCTTTAGTCAAGTGCTTACCAAGATGGAAGCCACGATTGTTCGTGTTATGCGTCCAGTCTAATATGAGACTATCGCCGTATCGACGGAAGAGCTCGCGCTGGATCTTCGTCTGGAAAACCAGACCGACGGTGGCCCCAAACTGGTCCTTCATGAGAAGGCCCTTGGAACCGTTCAGTTTCAAGAACTTCCGCACCATGCGTTTGGAGCTCAGTACAGCGTCAAGCCCGCCCAACCGATAGTCACGGATTTTGGAGAGCTTCCGACGCGTGAATTTACCGCGAGTCCTGCCTCGGTTGAGAATGTCGAGCATCCTTCGAATCTCCCCGCCGGCTGCGAGCATTGCAGTGGCTTTAGTTCGCGTTGGCCCCTCCGGAATATCGGAAGATGTTATGTATGTTTCGAACATATCATCGTCAAGCGGGTGGTTGTGAGTTGTATTCTAATGACAGGAATAATGGGCGTCAGCGTATCATTCGTTCAGAGTATTACTGCACATGCGCCTCACCTCATTCTTCGTGTGCACGGACCATATACCAGTCTTAGGATCCCGCTCCGCCACAGCCTTGATCGTTGCCGTACAACCGGTAAATGCCGTCGCCTTTCTTGGGCGCTCACCAGTACCGCGCTCCGGCGGATTACGTGCGTGGCAGCACTCCTGAGTCGAGAACTTGTGTGTGATGTGGGGAGGGAGAAGGTGTAGTTCCCGATTGAACGGTTTGTTCCGCTTTTTTGCAGCAGCCATGGCGGCTTCACATTTTTCGATCTCCTTCCTGCGGTCACACATACGCTGATCAGCACACATGCACACAAAAAGAGGCCACGCGAGACGCACAGATGCAGATGCACTTACTTGTTGTACGCGTCACGGCCTTGTGAAGTGGAAACGCTGTACTTGGACAAACAATTTACAGTGTGCTGCCCCCACGCATCGTCGAACGCTGCGAACGTGGCGAAGGTCGATTCGGGCAGGACCGGTATTCTCGTGTGGACGTTGCGGACCGTTGCGCGAAGCTCACCAGCCTTGTGCTGAGGCAGCTTTGCCTCGGATAGTTTCGTGCGCCGCCGCTGGTAGTCCTCTACTCGCGCCAAAAAGGAATCGATTAGCGAGCGCGACAAGAGAGAATACAGGGATAGGCATGAGCAGTCTTACGATGATCAGGGGTGTCTGCCGCGACTGGCAGCTGCTTCGACGCGATCAGTCGGTCTCGCTCTGCGAGCTTCTCTTCGAGATTTTTGTGCGACTTTGGGGCCGGAGGCATGGCGAACAGAATAGACAACGCGCGTAACGGGCGCGTCGTCAGGAGCGGGCAGAATCGACAATACGCGTAACGGGCGCGTCGGCAGGAGCCGTTTCCCTTCGCCGTGCCGCACAGTACCTCCTCGCCCGACTGTCGAACAACTCCTCCATGATCGAGCAACTTCTCGGGCTGTCCAGCGTTTCACACAAACAACTTCTAACCGCCCTCGTTCACCACTTGCCCTAGCGTCAGTCTCCGCAGCGTTTGATTGGGTCTTCGTGAAAGCAAGAGCAGCCGACGCCCCGAGATTCTGAAAGGAACCACACGCAAGCGCATGCATGCAGAAGCATACCGTACAGGCCGTGCTCTCCTCCCTCCTCCCCTTTTGCGCCATGAAGGAAGGACGAGGGGAGAACAGTGTTCTCGAGCGGCGTGAAACGCGTCGCCTGTGCAGCTACATATCACGGTGGACGGTGTTGTCAACATCCCGGACACGGAACCGAAAGCCAACATGCTCCTGTTCTGTTGGAGAGCATGTTTGTTCCGGAAGGAGAACAAAATGCATGCTCTGAGTGGAGAGCAAAAAGCTGTTAGGCATGGTAACACTACTGAAGTTCAGTGTCTTCTTACGAAAGGCATCTATAAAACGACGAAGCGGCCGGGTCCGATGCGGCCTGCCACGTTCACGGCGCCGCGCAGCCGCCCACGACGGTCCAGCACCGCGTGGTCTCGTGCATGCTGAGCAAGTTCACGAGCGTGGTCCACGCGAGCGCCAGGCCCAGGTACGCGACAGTGAACGCGCCCATGGCTGCGCTGGCGCCGCCGTGGCGCAGCAGCTGCCGCGTGGCGCGCTTCTGCCGTGGCAGCAGCGCCAGCAGCGCCAGCGAGACCAACTTCATGCCGTAGCACAGCGCGATGGTGAATCACCACCATTGGTGATGGTGACGTCGCGCCGCACGGCCTCGCTGTCCTCCATGATGTCGTCCACGCGGACGCGGAAGTGCGCGTTGACCAGCTTGGCGGCCGTGCGGCCCGCGGGCACGGCCAGGTTGGCCGCGGTCGTGAGCAGCCCGTACACGGCGCCCTCGTGGCCCGGCGTCACGAGCTCGGCGACCACAAAGTTGGACACGATGAAGCGCACGCCGTCGGGCACGTAGCCCACGATCGGCACGCCGAGCCAGAACCACTGGTTGCGGTACACGTCCCAGGTCGTGAGCATGGTCATCACGGCGTCCAGCGCGACGCCGGCCACGACTGTGGCCGCGATGCTCGCGCGCCAGTCCCAGTGGAGCCCGAAGCGGCCTGTGGCCGCAAGCGTGGCCGCGCTAACGAGCGTGCCGGCCACGCCCATGACGCTGCTGTTGAACGGCGTGGCGTGGACCCAGTGGGCCTTGATGCTGCTGGTCGCGACGATGTTGAAGTTGTTGCACACGCCGCTGAAGAACTTGAACGCCGCAACCTGGTACACGCTGCGCTGCTGCACCACGCGCCAAAGCCCGCCCAGGTACGCACTAAGCGTCGCCGTGGAAGACGCCGGATCCCGCGTGTGGCCAGCGTCCACATCCGCAGCCACATCCACATCCGCATCCACTGTTCGCACGTCCACACTCGGCTCGTCCACCAGCCACCAGGTCACGGGCAGCAGCGGCACGCACGCCCACGCGAGCAGCCCCATCATGGCCGGGAGCGGTAGCGAGAGCCGAACGTGCCGCCGTACTCGGGACCGTTGAACGCCACGGCCACGGCCAGCGCGCCGAGCGCGTTGCAGAGCAGCCGCGCGCAGTGGATGCCCGCCTGGAGCTGCCCGCGCGTGGCCAGCGGCTCGCGCTGCGCGAGCTCCACGACCATGGCGTCGGCCGCGACCTCGGCCACGAGGAACCCGAACGCTGCGAGCATCATGGGCACGACCAGCCGCCCGGCCGCGTCCTGCGCGTGGCGGTTCACGAGCCGCTTCTGTGCGTCGGTCCACGTCTGCGGGTCCTCGAACCGCAGCGCCGGGTCGCCGTAGTAGGGCGCCGGCATGTCCAGTGCGGCCATGTGGAAGAGCATGGCGATGCAGCTGGTCCAGCACAGCAGCAGCCGGAAGCCGTCGATCGGCACGCAGTCCGAGAGGACGCCGCCGGAAGCCGTCGATCGGCACGCAGTCCGAGAGGACGCCCACGAAGACCTTGTAGGACCACGGCAGCTGCACGAGCAGCGCGGCCGACACGACGGTCGCGCCGTCAGCGTTGAGGTAGCCCTGGAGCACCGGGTAGAGCAGCGCCGGCAGCACGCCGCTGACCACGCCTACGCCCGCGAACTGCGCGAGCAGCGCCGACGGCGTGGCGTCGTCGTCCTTGGTGGCGGCCGCGACGCTCTCGTACGAGTATCGCAGCGTGTCGTCGCCGGCGCTGGTGGCCGACCACGACGGCAGCAGCGGCAGCGCCTCGCCGCCGTCGCCGTCGCTCGTGGAGGAGCTGGTTCGGCGCAGCGGCATGGGAAGCGGGATTGTCGACTGCGTGGTGGGAATCGCTTTCGCCCCGTCGAGAAGGGTTTCGGAACCCCGAGGGTCTGCTTGGCCGGCCCCGCGACGTGGACCGTATGTGGCGCCATCGACTGATTAGTGAGTGGCCGTTCCACCGCGGCTATGGCCACCGAGGCAAGCGACATGCCGCCATCAGTCGCATTGGGGTGCCCGCCGTCGGAGAGCGATTTGGATGCACAAGTCACGGTGTCTCCTGGCTGTCTTGTCTCGCTTGCACATGACGGTCTCACTTGTTGTCCAGGTGAGACGTTGGCCTCCTGGACCTGGCCCCACATAGCATCAAACCAAGACCTCATCAACAAGCAGTACGAGATGGAGCACGCGGTGGTGTCTGTGTACAAACAAATTCATTCATGGAGGATGGCTAGGAAGGTTTTTTTGATTCTATGGCGGCAGCTCACTGGAGCTTCTCGAGCAGCAGCTTGGTGCCCGTCTGCTCACCGGCGAGCTTCTTGAGCGCGGCCATCTGCGCCTTGAGCGCCTTGGCCACGACCTTGGCGGCGTTCGGCGCGCCGTGCTTGGCCTCCAGAAAGCCCAGCACGACGAACGAGCCGCGGTTGCTCTTGGCCCAGGACGCGAGGTGGTCCTCGGCCGCGGTCAGCAGCGGCACGGCGTACGTGGTCTCCTGGAGCACGCGGCGCAGCGCCAGGTGCGCGATCGCGTCCGTGTGTATCGGCTCCTCGTCGTCGCTCTCGGGCGCCGCGAGCACCGTGTCCACGAGCGCGGTCTCGAGCTCCTTGCTCTCGCAGCGCTTGAGCACCTCCACGAGCACGTCGCGGCCCTCCTTGGAGCGGATCAGCTCGGCCGTGTGCTCGGCGCACATCTCCTCGAGCTTGGGCAGCAGGCCCTTGAGCAGCTCCTCGCGACGCGCCTCGGGCTCCTTCTTGTAGTTGACCACGAGCTGCTTCGGGTCCTCCGGGCTCGGCAGCATGGGCGGCGCGAGCAGCGCCACGTCGTCGGGCGAGAGGTACTTGTGGTTGAGCGGGCTCAGCAGCTGGAGCAGCACCTTGCGGCCCGAGGCGTGCATCGCGACGTCAAAGAGGTGGTCGTTTAGCTCCGCGAGCACCGACTTTTGCACGAGCACGGTGTCGTCCACGACGTCGAGCAGGCGCTGGATCACGAGGTAGCCGCTCGGGTGGTTCGTGGCCTCGAGCACCTTGTCCTTGAGCGTCTTGATGATGCGCTTGCGGTCCTTGGCGTCGCCGAGCGAGATGCACTTGTTCACGACGCGCGCGCCGTTGCGCGTGGCCAGCATCGCCAGCGCGGCGTCGCGCACGTTCACGACCATGGCCATGACGTCGGCGTGGTCGGCGTTCGCAAAATAATCCCAGAGCAGCGACTGCACGAACGCGAGCCCGAGCAGCTGCTTGTCGACCATGCGGTTGAGCGAGGTCGCGAGGTTGGCCAGAATCTCGGCGCGCTTGGTCTTGTTGTCGGCCAGAATGTCCTTGAGATTCTTCTTGTTCTCGGCCTTGAAGTAGGCAAACTCCTTGCCGAAGAACTCGAGCTTGAGCCCGGAGAGCTGCGACGGCTTGAGGTGCTCCTGCGCGTACTCGAGCACGTTCGCGGCGATGTTGTGCGTGCCGATGGCCACGACGTGGCCCGTGAGCTTCTTGACGATCAGCGCGCGGTCGTCCTTGCCGCCGTACTTGATCATCTTCTGCACGAGGAAGACGCCATACTGGGTCTTGGCGAGCTCCAAGATGTGGTCCTTGAGCTCGGCGATCGTGGACGAGCGCTGGAGCGGCGAGCCGAACTTGAGCAGCGCCTGGATCACGCGCGACGCGTCGTGCTTGGCCGCGATGTCGTATACTTTGCCCTGCACGAGGTGGAACAGCTCCTCCACGAGCTTGGCGCGCTTGCTCTTCTCCACGTCGCGCTCGCGGATGATGTTCCAGATCTCCTTGGCGCGCGTGACCATCTCGTAGTGCGGGCGCTGCATCTTGCGCTGCCGCTTGGCCTCCTTCTGGTCCAACGCGGCCTGCTTCGGGTCCTGCTCCGACGGCGCCGGGCGCTTCTTGCCCTTGAAGTCGCCCTTGGCGCCGGCCTCAAATTTCTTGCCCTTGAGGTCACCCTTCGGGCCGTCAAACTTCTTGCCCTTGAAGTCGCCCTTGGCGGTGGGCTTGGCGGCCGGCTTGGCCTCCTTCTTGTTCACGGCCATGGCAGCGGGACGGAGCGCGCGGCGAGTGGATAGCGATGGTGGTGTGCCTTGCCGCGTTGACGACGTTTGATGCACTTCCCAGCTTTGTGCGAACCAGTCAAAAGGCATGACCTGCTGGTGTGGTGCACACGAAAGTATCTGAATAGAGCGCTGTAGGTTCCGTATAGGTTAACCATTGGAACGTATGTAACTTGTATCAGTGCATTTGGCGAAGCAACACGGACATCCGGCCTAGGTGATGAGAGGAAATGGGAACGTGGGGAAACGACTGCTCTATATTGTAGTAATTCCGAGTGCGGCGATCTTATAATTCAGTGATCGTCGCTCTCCGGTTCACAACGAGATCCCGGAGGTCTGATATCCGCTCCTGGCGGGGCGAGACGTCGTGGTGGAAGTTGGCCTGCGGCGTGGTCGGATACGAGCCGCGCGAGAAGCGCTCGATGACGGACGCGTTGCTCGCGAGGCTGCTGCGCGTGTTGCTCGCGAGGCTGCTGCGCGTGTCGCTCTCGTCGTCGTAGACGCTGCTAAAGTCCGAATCGTCTTCCGCCTCCAGCTCGTCGAGCAGTTGTTCGCGAACGTACTCGAGCAGCGTGGACGTGTACGCGTTTGTGGCGACCTGGTGGGCAGCACGATGCTGCGGGTCCGGGGGGACGGAGGTAACCGAGCGGCCGTCTACGAAGAACCAAACCATATCCAATGTTAGTGACCATCGCTCGACAACACGCCAATCCATTCCTGTGAGTAGAACGCACCCGAGTCGAAGGCGGACCGCAGCGGCTCTCGAGCCAATGACGGGGACCTTGGCGACACGTTGCGGGCCGAGAGGACGACAGGGGCGTGCCGCGTGGAGAACTTGGACTTCTTGGCCTCGTCCTTGTCGTCATGGGCGTTCCCACCACGCTATGAGGATCACAAGCCAGTTGATTAGGCGTTTGTTGAGACACCGATAAAGCCACGAACGCTTACGTACCTCGTTTTCCAGATCGGCATCGTGATCGAACTCGTGGGTTTGAAAATGGTGCAGGCGGCCACAGCATACGACTTTGGCCGCTTTCCCGAATGTTTGCTTGAGCTTCAGGCTCTGGTGGCGTGTGGACCAGTAGATGAGGGACACGAGCAGTCCGAGCGACGCGAAGTTGATCGCGCTGAAGATGCAGACCGGGTACGCCGTTGACTTGATGTACGACGACTTCTTGTGGCTCTCAAGAAGCATGTTGTTTATACCGCCCATGAGGAACGTGCCCACCACCGCCAGTCCGTACGTAGCAAGAAGGATCTGACGCCACATGAGCGAGCGGAAGAGACCCACGCTTTGAGGTTGGGAGGCGGTGTGGTATGCTTTCCACAGCGCGTAAATGGTCGGCGGGCCGAGCGCGATACATGCGGAGAAGGTAACCAAAGTGAAGCTGTGGAAGTACAACAGTCGACCTGGTCCAGGCTCGATCCAGCAGTTGTGAAGTCCCGGGTACGGGCCGTAGTCCGCGAATATGGAGCACACGGTCACGGCCAGCGAAGGCAGCCCAACGAGCGACGCGTAATAGATCCGACTGTGGCGCGCGAGTTCCGCGACCGGGATCTTGAGTACGATAACGCGATGGAGAGTCAGGATGACGCAAAACACGTTCCAGATCGCGGCGCAACTACACCAGTGGAACATGCGCCCCTGCAGCTCACACAGCGCCATCCACGGCTGCACTTTTTCGGTCACTACGCGATTTTGCGACGCGATACTGATGAGAAGCGCGAGGTGGATTCCACAGAGCGCGACACTGAAGATGATACGACACTAAGTGAGACCCAGGTTCACCACCACAGCGTCTATGGTGGAGAAGAATACGTACAGCATCATGGTGAAGATGTTGTCCGGGAACTTGCGGTGCTCCTTGTTCCGTATCCGCTGGAAGAAGACTGTCGCGGCCGCCGCGATCGAGATGATCGTCAAGGCCTGGTCAAAGCTGTTCTGGTCCGCGCGGCATCGGTCGAGCTCGTACTGCGCGAAGCCGTCGTCCGCGAACGGCACGGGGATCAGGCCGCGCGCGCTCGCATCGTTCATCGCAGGCGGCGGCGGCGCCAACAGGGGGAGCTCGCGTCGTCGCGGGGGAGCGTGTTTCGTGGCGTCCTCGCGCCGTGCGATTCTGTTTCTTATTGCTGGCTGCCCAAGACCCAAATGCATCGAAATATTCGCTGTCGCCGCTCGCGGTCGCCGCTGTGGACCCGCTTGTGTTTGAGTGGGCCGTCGTCGGTCTTTTCTTTCGCCTTGATTGTGTTTGGACACTTTGAGTGAGCCCGAATCGAGCCAATCGCTGATGAGGAGCTCTTCACCCACCGAGCAGCTGGCTGGAACTTTCCTGTTTCGCAACTTCATCTGGTCCCGAGTATGGGGGCAAGAGACACCGCGATGGGCGAATCGCCATACGTACTGTACTGGGCGACAGGCGCACGGGCATCGACACTCATACGGTACTACGGTAGAGCCAAAGGATTCGACGCACTGCCCATCATTCGAGACTCTGAATCGGACATAATGTGCTGCACTCTCAGTCATCATCGCCGGATTCGGTCATCGTACTGTCATGCGTGGTGTCCGCGTCCTCGTCGACATCGTCCAGCGCTCTCCTCTCCACCACGATCGGTCGTCCGTCTTGCCAGTCCTTGAGCACGTCCACGAGGTCCGCATGGCCGCAGAGCCGCGCCAGATCCTGCAAGGTCTCTCCAAACTATTTATCACACACAACGACAGACGAACAGACCGCAGAGGCGGGTTAAAAATCCGGTGAGGCAAATGAACATCAGCGTATGCGACACGACGTCGTGAACACGATGTATACGATGTATCCGTTCGCACCTTGTTGCGCTTGGCGACCAAGTCGGTGTCGCAAAGCTGGAGCAAGTTGACGAAAAGACTGATGTTCCCATTTGCAGCAGCGTAGTGGAGTGCTGTCATTCCATGCATCTGTGGTTTCATGCGTTGTGTCAAAGGTTGGTGTGTGGTTAGGATTTGTGGCAGTCTCACATCTTGAAGGGTCACATCGGCGCCGGCGTTGAGGAGGAGCATGCCGAGCTGGTGGAGGTGTGAGCCGCTCTCGAGGCAAATCATCAGCGCGGTCTGGCCGAACACCTGTCACGAGAAGCCGTGGGGGAATAGAGTATCAGTGTCATCGTCGCTTGATGTTCGTGCCCACATTGCGACGCACATTTCTGGAGTTGATATCCGCGCCTATCTCGATCAACGTCCCTGCCGCAGCGCGAGACTCACCGACGACAGTTAGCATGAGCGGCGTTGTGCACCATCGGTCTTTGACATTGAGATCCGCGCCGTATTTCGCGAGAAGCCGCACGAGATCGAGGCTGCCAACGCGACTCGCCCAGTGAAGCGCTGTCCAGCCGTCTCGCTAAGCAGCACACAAGTGTCCAACATCAGCTGTAGTGACCTCATCCGGAGACGGCAAATCGAGCACGTACGTCTTTCTTACTGATCGAGGCGCCTTTCTTCAGCAGCACATGACAGATGCTCGAGCGGTTGAGTGTGCAGGCCCAGTGGAGCGCGTTGCGGCCATCCGAGCCGAGTGCGTCAATGTCGATGTTGTTGGCGATCGCGGATAGAATCTCATCGACGTTGTCTGCACCACAGTGCGACCATCAAACCATTTAGCGTGATCATTGGCGCTGTACGCCAGAAGCAGATCAAGGCGCACCTGTCTTGGCCGCGAGCGTGAATCCGTCGGCAATGCGAGAATCGCGGCGAGCCACCTACGGAGAAGAAACATCAGTTAATCCCCGTCATCCCCGCCACCAACCAGTCAAGCGTACATGATACGAATGGGCCAGCCGCCAGAGCAAGTAGGTCGTGGCGGCGAACACGACGTCCGCCATCGCGACCTTGTGGGATGACCTGGACGAGATGCACACGAAGTCTTCGACGCCCATGGCGGCTCGGCACAGCGCGTCGTACTCGTTCACCATGAGCTGCCAGAGCACGACGGCGACGAGCACGCACACAAACTGCACGAACGCACAGACGACGGGCGCGGCCAGCGTCGTCTCTCGGCCTTCGCCGTCCCACGTCGGCGTCTTGATCGCGAACGCGGCCATGGTGCTGAACGTGAAGCCGACGATGGCCGCGATCAATGCGATCACTGTCAGCGCGCGGACGCTGGTCGCGTACGACTGGCACCACGGATCTCTCGTGCTCACCGTCGGGGTGGCGCTGTATTAGCCGAGCGATGAGAGTCAGCATAATCCAAATGCACGGTTCAAGTGCACAGCACACGTACCAATAGTGGCGGTAGTCGGTAAACGGTTGCTTGTTGCCGGTGACCGAAGCGTCTTCCGGTGAGAGGCCGGCGTTGATGAGCTTGTACTGGACGCCTGTTCCCTATTCACACGCAAAGTGGTGAGCAAGCACGCCAATTTACGGCTGAGTAAGCCGCAAGAGCGGGCCGCACCGCGAGAAACCAGAGGCCAATGTCCACCGAGTTGACCGTGTCGTGGGCCCAGTTGGGCTCGGAGCTGGCCGCCATGAGCAGCACCATCGCCACGAAGCTGGACGCGCTGCCTGCGCGTGCATCAACAATCGTTAGACGCATTCCGTGGAGGCAACAGGCGCGCGCCAAGCTCGCGCTTACGCACCAAGGAGAAAGCGCCACCGCATTGCCGTTGGTTGCCTTTGTTCTTCTCTCCTCTCTTCCCTTTGTGCAACAACGTGCCGGTTCGCACGGACCACATCGATTGGATAAAAATGAAAATGCAAACTGTTGATTGGCTGAATTGTGGCATTCGTTGAAGTTGCAGACGCCACTGCCCCGCGCAATCCATCTTGATCGCCCTCCATGGAACCGTGGGCGCCCGGCCGGGCCTTCCTCGCACGCGAGCGAGCGAGCGAGCGAGAGACGACACCCGCGGGATCTCTTTCCTCCTAATTTCTCCGCGCCATTCGCGAAATCCACCCGCCCGTGCTCCTTTCTCGATCACCACTCGCCTTCCTCCTCCTGCTCTTCCGCCGACCGATCCGCCGACACGATGGTCAAGGTGCTGCGCCCCTTGGGCGTGTTCTCACGCTGCGTGCACACGGCGATCGTGGGCATCACGCTCGTGGAGAAGGACGCCGCGGCCGCGGCCGCCGCTGACGACGACGACGACGACGACGTCGACTTCTACGACTGCCACGAGCAGTGGAGCAGCCCGATGGCGCCGCCGCCGCCGCCGCCGCGCTTCGTCCACGACCCGCTCTGGATGCTCGAGGCGCACCTGCTCCACCGCGCCGAGCGCGTCCACATGGAGATGATCCGCCACAACATGCAGGTCGCGAGCGCGCGCGAGGCGACCGTGCGTCTCTACGACCAGGCCGTCGCGGCCGCCGTGAGCAACCGCCGCGCGGCGCGTCGCGGTGACGAGTGAACAAGCGCGTGCAGTGGACGTCGCTCTCCGTGAGATTCGCGCAACGGAACACCGTCGATCAGCATCGTCATCTTCTCCATTCTCCCAGTTTTTCAGCACTTTTCCCGCCAAGAATGGCCCATAATAAGCGTAATGTAATGCATTACGTTATTTCCTAATCACACTCGTTGCGTGCGTGTGTCCCTGGCACACGAATACCCTGCCACGAAGTGCCATGGCGACGATGGCACGGTCGACTTCGTCGCTGCGCGCGCGCGCACGTGCGCTGCTCGACGAGCTCAACGACTTTGCGACCGCCACGACGGCGCTCGAGTGTCTCTTCGACGGGGAGGAGCTCGGCGCCGAGCAGCTCCGCGTCGTGGAGCTGCTTCTCCACTGGCAGAACCGCCGCGCAAGCGACGGCATCGACGCCGTCCTAGCAGATTGTGATGCAGAGGACGACGACGCGACGCCGCTCGAGATCCGCCGCGACAGCGTGCTGCTCGTGATGGGCAAGCCCGCGCTACTGTTCGCGACCTCGATTTACGACGAAGAGCTCGCGGACGTGGTCTGGCGCGGCCTCGTGCGCGTCCAGCAGACGCATCCGCGATTCAACTTGGTGCTTCAAGTGATGGATAACACGCGCGACAGCCACGGGCTTTCGAGTCTGCACTACGCGGTGGAGGCCCAGATGACGAGCTTCTTCCAGACGGTGTGCGGTCACCTTGCGCGCGAGCCCGGCGCCGCGTTTCGGCGCGCACTGGTCAAGGTCCGCTCGCAAGACGTCGTGCTGCCCATGACGGCCAAGCAAGTCACGGGCAAGAGCATCACGAGTGGCGGTTGCACGCTGCTTCATCACGCGGCGCGTAAAGGAGAAATTGAGATGGTCCGGGCGCTCCTGGAGGATCCAGTGTCGCTACCGCTTGAAGAGGTCGGACTCGACTGGGACGGACTGTCCCCACAGCAACTCGCAGCGCTCCATCATCGCCCAGACGTGCACGCGTACCTGTCGCGAGCAAACCCTGTGGAGACGATGGCAGAGGAGGCGCTTTCGGTACTTCAGCTTGAGCGGGATGCACGCGCGACGGAGCGATACGCCGACAGCATGATCGCGAGAGAGCCGATGACACGTCGAGAGACCTTCCCGTCCGTGTGGAGCCGCCATGAGTCTGAGCGCGTCCTGCGAGCGCTGTTCGACGTCACAGAGCGACGTGGCTGGAGCAAGCAGCGCCACACTTCCTATCCCACGACGGATCTGCCTTGTTATCAAGTTGCGTCTATCGATGGCTGGGTACGAAACTGCATTCGGGAACGCTTGTTCACGCAGGTATACGACCGGTACAGTATCCCTGTCACCAAGATCTTGGCGTTTCGCGAGCTCTTCTACGTCAAGTACGAAGCGCGAGCGGGGGAGCAAGCCGAGCTGGCACTTCATTGCGATGGCTCGGTGTTGTCGTTCAATATCTTGCTCAATCCAAGTGACGAGTTCTCTGGCGGAGGCACATACTTTGAGGAAGCCGACACGACCATCCACATCGAGCAAGGGGATGTAGTTGTGCATAGTGGGAAAGTCCGGCATGCCGGTGCTGCGGTGACAAGTGGTCGACGAACAATCCTCGTAGGCTTCCTCGACTTGGTCGATAGAGTTGAGTTGTGAACCATCAAAACTTCTGAGATTGGATGCCTTCAATCGGCGTATCGCCTTCCATAACGTACAGTCGCTGACTCCAGAAGTGTTCATCGTACTCATCGTCGTTGATGGTGTTCTGGATCGACAATGTGGCTTTTGCCTGTACAATAGGATGGTGAGTGGTGCTAAACTCAGATTTAGATCGGCTGCCAAGTGTTATCACATACCCGCTCAAGCTCAAAGAACAGTAGCCGGTCCTCCCAGATTTTGTCGTATGTGTTCCCAAGCATCTGCGTCAGTAAAAAAAGTTTAGCTCGATAGACTCCAATTAACCAGATTCGACGTCGAACGAACCGCGATGAGGAGGTTGAGCAGCATGATGGTGCCGATGATTGCGTACAAGATGAAAAATATGATAGCGATCGGCCCGCCTTCGTAGATCGCATCCCAATCCCACGCCCCAAGACTGATCTGAAGAACCATCGTAATTGCTCCAAAGTACGTTTTCGTCCCTTCGAGCTACACAGGGACGAAAGCGTTAGTATTGTCTGTGACGCAGCGAGGCAAGGTTGAACGCACCTGGAGAATAAAGAAGGCGAAGGCGAAACCGAGCAGGAAGACACAGAATACGACCAAGAAGAGGCCGATATCTTTGAACATCTGCAAAATAGAGTGGTGGTGAGTCATTCAAGTCCAAGCTACATTGTGCTGGGCATCGTACCTTGAAGATCATTCGCACAAACGGGCCCAATGTTCGGTTACCACGTGCAAACTGGATCCACTTGATGAAAATTTGCGGGCCGACAATGCTCATCAATGTCGTTCGAAGGCTATACGTCCGCCACATTGTCCAGCTGTAGTACGTTTCGATGAACACGTGGAGCTCGTAGTCGTCGAAAGTGACCTCTGTTGGAATTTCGCTGTCAAATTGGAGAGCAGGGCTTACAAGGCGTTTCTAAGAGCACAAACCTGTATCGCTGATCATGCCCCGCAACTCTGTTGCCAGCAGCAACCACACGCACGTGATCTGGACGAGATCAAACCAATTCCACCCGTCCTGAAAGTACGCGCGAAGACTTCCTCTCTCCAAGTAGGACCGGAACTAATAGCCAAATAGAGAAATTAGTTGTGGCGCCTCTGGTGTGCCCATTGAACAAACGTCAGTGTACTCACCTCTTGAACCGTGTAATAGGCGTTGATCACTGAGTATATCAATCTGGATCCATCACGCACGTATTCAGGCCAACTCGCATGATATGTGAACGCCTTGCTTCGGTATCCGCCGACTGGCATGCCAACAAGGGTATCGCCCACGTGAAGATACCTGAATAGACGCAAGATTGAGCGTCAGAGTGTTTCCTCCGTTCTGATCAGCGTGGCACATTTAGGCAAACCGACGTGGCAACGAAGACAGCGACAAAGTAGACGAAGTAGATATGGAAATCGCGCCGGAACGCGTTACGCGCAAATGAGTTCCACCTAAGCACCATGCACCAGCTATGTAAGAAGTATGGATCATCGCAATGGTCGTGCAGTACGTACTTGTGATCCATTAGTTGCCCAAACCAAGGGTGGTCGATTAGCTCCTTGCATTCAGTCTGAAAGCACACTACAGTCAGCTCAATTCACCGTTTCCCACAAACAATGTACTCAGAACACACCTCGACGATCAGCGATAGGGTTGGGCTCGCACCACCTCGAAACTCAGCATCGTCATAGACGTATTCGTATACAATTCCCTTCGGTTCGCAAATGATATTCTCCTTGTGCTGGCCGCTCGATTCTCCAGGCGAGAACACATTTTGAATGCTCAGAAATCTCCGCAGCTTCCGTAACGTCTTCCAAAACATCTTGACCGTTTTCCAGAAGAACTGTACCACGGGTGCCAACCGCCGGCGCTTCTTCTTCTTCTTCTGTCCTTTCATTGCGACAAGTAGGGCCTGGCGACGTTCTTTAGCACTCCTGATCTTGTTGTCCACGATCCAACGCTGCTTGTACTCACGCACGCCGCTTTGCATGCTGCAACGGAAGAGTGGTGTGCGGAATGAGTCCATTGCCACTACAGCAACTTGTGGGAGGTTCTGAATGAGCAAATGGAACAGCTTCCCACGCTGCTGAATCTCTCGGGACTTCGTGACTTCTGGCTGAGCGACGTGATCTCCGATCAGGAGTACACAGAGAATATTGGGCTTGATGAGCGCGTTACCTGGAGCTGTGCGGAAGAACACGATATCGCGTGGACTCCGCTTGCGAAAGAGTGGTGACGAGGAGAGAGAGTCGACTCGAGTAAACATGCCATCTTCAGCCAGGCTTCCGGAGATAGGGAGGATGATATGAGGAGAGGCTTGCTTGGCGTCTGTCGGTGGTCCTGCAGCATCAACTCTAGGTGCCTGGGGCGACACTGTTGCGTCTGCTTTTGAGGCATTGTCTGGTATATCAGCCACGCGACGACCGCTAGACCGCCAAGGCGATACCCATTTGGAGGCACGATGGTCGAGGAGGAACCTAGGCTTCGGGGCGGCCGAGCGCGTCTGGATAATAGGCATAACTTTGCACACAGCCGTGCTCTCGGGAACGTCCACGAATGTCCCCGGTAGGGAGACATCGTTCAGCAGGGTCAGGGTCACATACCGGCACAGGCTGACGTCAGCTTTGTTTTGCACCAGGTATGTACACACGCCTTCGTGCATACTTGAGATTGCAAAGTGAAGCCTGAAACAACACACATACCTGTTACATACAGTTCCCAATCGAAGCACCAGCAACCCGGACGAAAGCGACACTTACGGCGTTTCACCTGATTTGTTCTGTGCGTTGATGTTTGCACCTTTCTCGATGAGAAGCTGGCAGAGCGAGAGATAGCCGCCTTCTGCAGCATAGTGAAGAGGTGTGTTTCCGGACGCGTCTTTGCAAAGTACTAGCGGATGGCCGCAGATCACGAGCAAGTCTTCTAACGATGGTGTCCGATCGTGGAGTTTGTCGAGAGCATCAGAGAAATGCGCAAAAGAAACGCCGATTCGTGCGATAACATCGCGCAGTTCCGAGTTGGACTCGCTTACGAGTGTCTTCATATCCCGTAGCTGCAGGACGAGGGCAAGCAGTCGACGGAGTAGCTTGATGCTGTAAGGTTGATTCGGAGATTCCATCGGATGCTGCGTCCAGTGCAGAAGCAGCTCTCTTGTGAGGTCAACATACCCACGCTGAGCCGCGACGTGCGTGACCGTGTACTTCGCCACTCCATGGTGCTGTAGCAGATCCATACCGAGGTTCTTCTTACTTCGTAGAATCCGAAGGATCCTCGGCAGATTCGGCCCAGCCAACTGGTACACACCCGACTCGGACACGCTTGGACCATGCGCTAAAGGGGAACACTTGCAGCACTCGTCGAATAACTTCTTGCATTGCGTCGCGAGGTACTGGGACTGCGCGTTGGTCGACGTCAGCATTTTAAGCGCAAAGTATCGGCGCATCGCCTTGGAGATCCGCGCCGCTGCCCAGCCTTCTGGTCGCTCTTGTCCGTGCGGGCGCTTGAATTGCTGCGGGATGAGCACGGAGAATCGCGGCACAAAGCGATTCGCCTTGTGGTGGTCGCCCCCGGCTTTTTCTTTCGCGTTGTCCTTGGCATTGTCGCTTCCGAGATTGTGGTGCGAGTGGCTCACGCGCCGGTGGTCCACCGTCTTGAGCAGCAGTTGTGGCGCGCGCCGCCGCACATTCTCAATGATCACTTGCTTCTCGCGCGTTTTCTTGGACTCTTTCAGTTCCTGTGCCCCAAACCATCCATGCTCACGGTGGTCAGCTTCTAGAGCATCAAATCAGCCGAACAGGCACCCGAACGCACCTTGTGCTTGGACTTGTACGCCTCTAGCAGCGCCTCGCGCGTCAACGCCGTGGGAGAGCCCGCGTGGTGGTGGTTGGTCGCGTGATGGGAATGCGTTGCGCCTCCGCCGCCCGCCCCGCCGCTCACCGAGGCAAACTCGACGTCTTCCTTCGCACACGTCTTGGTCATTTCCGAATGAGACTTGATCCCGCGCCAGATCCCCTTACTACTGCTATCGCGACTCCGTTTCGCGCGCCCATGTCGCTCGGCGTTTCACAGAAGCAACGTCCCATATCGACCCCTCAGCGGGCACACTAGTGAGCACCTGGCAAACGCCTTCTGATATGCTGCAGCGCTCCGCGTAATGCTGTGCACACGGCGCGGTGGCTTCCATGCGCGCGGATGGATATAAAGGCGTGCCATCGCCCGCGATACGAGCAGCTGCTCGAGAACTGCATTTAGGCTGCTATATGTTTCCCGCGCACATTTCCGGGCAAACTTCAAAATGCCAGCGCGCGCGCGCGTCGTATAGCTGGATGTATACTTATCGTACTTAAGATGATGTATACCTCCCGCCCATATTGACCAGGCGGCACCATCATGGAGGCGAAGGTGGCGGACAGCGCGTCCTCTAGCGCCGCCGAGGGCGCCGGCGATGGCGCGATGGACCGCGAGTTCTTCTCGTTCCCGTACGAGCCGTACGACATCCAGCTGGACCTCATGCAGCAGCTGTACCGAACGATCGACGCGCGCCATCTCGGCATCTTTGAGAGTCCGACGGGAACAGTAGGATGCGACGCATTGGTGGCGTGAACCGCGCCGTGCGAAAGAGCTCACTTACATCGCTTTTCTCTATACATACAGGGAAAGTCGATGAGCCTCATCTGTGGTGCACTCACGTGGCTGATGCGCAACACCGACGAGTACGGGCTGCCACTCAAGTCCGCCTCCGAACGGCCGGCGGCCGACGCAGCTCCTGACGCTGAGCCCAAGAGCGAGGAGCCCAGCTGGCTCTCATCCTTCAGTGAGCGCGCAGCCGACCGCGAGGCCAGCGAGCGTCGCAGTACGGCTCAGGCGGCGCTTCGCGAGATCGAGAGCATTCGGGAGAACCCGGACTTGCAGTCCAAGAAGCGGAAAATGGGTTTCGCGTACAACCACCACGAGCGCAAGCGGCCGCGAACGAACGCGCCTCGACCGGCGCCTACGAGCGGAGCTAAAGACGGAGCGTCAGCTGATGAGGAAGACGAGAAGCACATTGTGGATGTGTACGACAGCGGCGCGGACGCGAAGGCCGCGTATGACAGTGACAGCGGCGACGACGCTGCAAGTAAACCGGGTCGCTGGACCGGCCGCGCAGACGAGAAGCCGCGCTTCGGCGTCGTCAAGATCATCTACTGCAGTCGCACGCACTCGCAGATCTCGCAGTTTGTGCGCGAGATCCAGAAGACCGCGTTCGGCGACCGCATCCGCGTTGTGTCGCTCGGCTCCCGGAAGAACCTGTGCATCAACGACAGCGTCACCAGCCTGCGATCCGACCTGCGAATGGCCGACAAGTGTCTCGACATGCTTCAAGGCGCCAAGAGCAAGAAGGACAAGAAGCAAAAAGCAGCAAAGTGCCCGTTCTACGAGCGAGAGCTTCTCGGTCACTACAAGGACTACGCGCTGGTAATCACGCGAGAGGGCTATGATGGCCAAACACGTCTGTGAACCGTGCCACGCTGACTCTGTTTCTATTCATCTGACGATAGGCTC
The DNA here is from genome assembly GCA_023336295.1 of Pythium folliculosum. Taxonomy (NCBI): domain Eukaryota; phylum Oomycota; class Peronosporomycetes; order Pythiales; family Pythiaceae; genus Pythium; species Pythium folliculosum. The sequence goes on from JAADWV010000170.1 coordinate 40,278, forward strand.
AAGTGCAAGATATTGAAGATCTCCACAAGCTTGGCAAGGAGATGTCGATATGCTCGTACTATGGCTCGCGAGAGAGCCTGCCTCTCGCACAAGTTGTAACCATGCCCTACTCGATGCTGCTGAGCAAGGACACGCGCGAGTCCTTGGGGATCGACCTGGAGGACAACATTGTGATCCTTGACGAGGCGCACAACATTGTCGAGGCGATTAACAGTGCCTACCAAGTGATTGTGTCGAACAAACAGCTCGTGGTGGCTCGGCGGAGTCTGTGGGCCTACTTCAAAAAGTACGAGAAGCGACTAAAGGGCAAGAACTGCTTTTACATCAAGCAACTCCTCTCCGTTCTTGAGGCTCTCACGAAGTTCTTGCGTCACAAGAAGACTGCGAGCGATGCGCCTGTCGCGTCTTCAACTGCGCTGCATGACGACTCAGTCGGCTCGACCATGATGGTCACCAGCGATTTTGTTTTCAACGCGGGTATCGACAACTTTAATGTGTTCAAGCTTGTTCAATACCTCGACCAGAGTGAACTACCGAAGAAGCTGATGGGGTTCTTGGATGCTGATATTACTACCCCGGAAGCCAGTCAGGCGACTCCAAATTCCAGCAATGACCAATTTGATGATCAGTTCGAAAGTCGACACATTTCTCCCTTGCGAAACATCCAGGCATTGTTCAAGGCGCTCACCAATGCAACTCAAGACGGCCGTATCCTCGTCCAGTCTCATAATGTAGGTCATGCCGATACGTGTATTGTTCCGTTGCAAGACGAGACTTATGGAAACTCTCGCGTGCTATAGCCACCCAGGAAACAAGAGGGGGAGATCAAGTTTGTACTGCTGAATCCCGCAAAGCATTTCCAGGAAGTGGTGGACAAGTCCCGCTCGATTATTCTTGCTGGTGGTACAATGCAACCGGTAAGTTCGCTGGGGGAGACCAACTCGTCCTTCAACACCAGCTAACATGAACCATTCGTTGCCTCACAGGTCTCTCAAGTTATTGACCAGCTTTTTGCTTCCGTTCCGCGCGAGAAGATCGACTTGTTCTCTTGTGGACACGTCATCCCACCAGAAAACCTCATGGGGTTCAGTCTGTCGACTGGCCCCTCACAGAAGCATCTTGAGTTCACATTCGCGAACAAGAACGACTTGCAAGCAGTGGACGAACTCGGCCACATCCTATTGAATCTCTCGCGCGTCGTACCCAACGGCGTCGTCGTGTTCTTCCCGTCATACCGGTTTGAAGACGCTGCAGTGCGGCGATGGATGGAGACCAAGCTGTTTGACCAGATCAACACCAAGAAAGAAGTTTTCCGAGAGCCGAAACATGCTGATCAGCTCGGAAGCGTACTTGCGTCGTTTTCATCCGCGTGTACATCCACAGCAAACCAGCGATCCGGGGCGATTCTGCTTAGCGTGGTCGGTGGGAAAATGTCCGAAGGTATCAATTTCAGTGATGAGCTCGCGCGGTGTGTCGTCATGGTCGGTCTGCCGTACCCGAATGCGCGCGACCCAGAGCTCGTGGAGAAAATGGCGTTTCTAGATAAACGGCAGCCTGGAGCGGGCCGCGTTTTCTACGATAGCCTCTGTATGAAAGCGGTGAATCAGTCGATCGGTACGTTGGCGTTAGGGTGGCAGGCATGACTGTACTTCAGCTTGTGACTCACGATTTCGTATTGGGTGATGGTTTAGGCCGTTCTATTCGCCACCAAAAGGATTATTCGACAATCGTTCTCGTCGATCATCGTTACGCGAGCACTCATATTCGATCCCAGCTGCCTGAATGGATCCAACATCGAGTGCAGCCACCGTCCCTCTCATTTGGCCAAGTTTACTCACAGCTTGCCCAGTTCTTCCGATCGAAGCAGTGACGACTTGGAAGGCATTTCGTCAGGATACATCAATTATGGTGTGGAATCAACCCTCTCGATTATAATCATGCCAACTCCTCCGTTTTCTTTGCGAACTCTGCGAAAATGACCTGCTTGGCGATCCCCAGGACGCGTCCAGCCAACTCTTCGTCTTCGTACGCCCACTCTAAATGCGCCTCCCAGTCCGAAGTCATCATGAGGCAGACCGTCTTAAGCTTGAACCATCGGCTGTTTTTCTCCAACGGGATGTCGCGAATCCAGCTCTTGATAGCCACTTCAAAGGCAGCATCCAAAGCCTCCAGATCGGCCTCAGGTTGCTCTTCCGGATCGTCTTCATCCGCCGATTCGGCAGCCGCAGACAACAAGAACGATAATGCCGAAGACGGTGCACGCGAGGTTTTCTTCTTGACACGGTGAGATTGCTCAAGAGGCTTCTTCCACGTGGACTGGAAGTTAAGGGCGTGACGCTTCTTCTTCAAGCGACGCGCGCCGTTCGTGTTTGACACCAGTACGAGTTTTCTCTTCGGCTCCGCGATAAGCACACCCTGAACCTCAGTCGGACAATTGAACATCGACTTGTGGATACGAAGCGGGATCTCGCGCGCTGGCTGGATCAGTGTCAGCTCAGAGTGAGAGATTTCTTGGACCATGGCGCCATTACGACCACCACCCCCGCTGCCGCCCAAGTCGCTCAGTGGTGCCTCAACGTGTGCCTTCATGAACTCCATGTCACTTTCAATGGTGTAGTCGAGGAACACTTGTTGCGGAGCGACATGGCGAGCAAGTTCGACGATACTCTTGGCATCCACTTCGTCGCTGCTCGGAAAATAGTGCACGCCGCACGTGATTGTCACGCCAAGTCGCTTACTCGCTTCCTTACGGACCGGATCAGCATACATCGAGTAGTTGATGGTCCCATGCTTGCAGTACTCTGACAGCACGATCAGATTCTTCGGGTCGGCGGCAGCCGCCTTGATTGCACGACACGAATCGCCGAGGCCAATGTTAGCGGGAGTAGTGAAGAGAACGAACGCGCCGGGCTGGTCCATCATCTTCCAGTCGAAGCGACGGAACGGTGGGGGTCTAGTCCGTAGCGTGGAGGTGTACTCCGCCGTGTACGTGCGGCGAAGAAGTGAGTGGAAAGCCGACGGAACGTCCATGACATCATCCGAGACGAAGATCGGAAACGGCAGCTGCATGCGCTTCCAGTACCCGGTGAGAATCGCCATGAGTTCTTGCACGAAGCCGGCCTTGTACACGGGGATGATCACCTTGCCCTCGGCGGTGACGCACTCGTGGACCACCTTCATCAGCTCGCGCTCCATGGTCGTACGGGTCTCCGACACCGTGACAGCAAACGCGCTCCGCGTGACCATCGCGGTGGGGCGAAGACGTGGAATCTGGGCTGGCAACAGCACGCGGCCGCCGCCCAAGTTGAAGTCGTTCACGTACAGGACGGACGTCGCGCCAATCTCAATGTTAAACACACACCCGCCCGCGACATGGCCCGCGTGGAACGCCGTGATCTTCAGGTGGTCGTTGATCACAATCGCGGCCTTGAGGCCGATGCCATGCGCACGGCGGAACGACGCCTGGATATCCTTGGTATCATACGGCGCCGACTTGATGTTGGCCTTGCTGTAGAGCGTGCTCCTGCATGCCGCGGGAACGAGAGTTAGACGCATGAGACGTGTACTACACTAACATCGGGTAGCCGAGCCAAACGTACCAGTACTCGGTCAGGAGGTGCGGCCCGAGCGCCTTGGTAGCGTGGGTCATCACCACGGGGAACGGCAGCTGCGGCTGCTGCGCGCCCACGAGCCCGGTCTTTTCGGTCAGAAACGGTAGTAAGAAGCACGTCTCCGGGCGGCAGTCCGCGAAGAGCGCGGCCGTGAGCGGCGCGTCTCCGTCGCGGCGCACGACGTCCTTTAGGTCGGCGAGCAGCTGCGTCTCGACCTGGAGCGCGCCGGGCAGGGCGCCGTCTTCGTCGCTCTCGGCGTCGCCGCCTCGCCGCGCTGCGGCCGCACCACCGTCCGCAAAGTTGAGGTCCTTAACTTCGCCACATCCCAGTAGCACGTTGGTGCCCGTGGCCTCGTCCTGGAGCAGGAACGCGGCGCCGTCGCCGAGCCGCTCCAGCACCAGGCTCATGGTGTCACTCGCTCGGTGCTTTTCCACAGGGAAAAGCTCACTGCCCACCTCCAAACGGGTGGGTCGTTTGATCCAGTGTGGGTGGGTGAAATTTTGATAACCCGGGTCGGGTTGTGAACTCTAGTTCAACACAGAGACCCGTTTCTTTCCTGAGAAAACCCGTCAGAAGTGGACAGCGAAGAAAGTGGGCAGAGGGAGACTCGTTGAAGCTCGGGCACCTGCCGAACCCACCATCGGCTGCTGGCGACCAACGCAGCCGTGCCTGTGCGTGAGCCATTTGTGGGAGGGCCAAGGGCACTATTTGGACCAATCAAATGCGCGAAGTCAACTCACCCCCCGCGTTTAGTGACTTTTTGTTTTTGTGTTTTTCGTTTTTTGTTCCGCGCTCGCTTCATGAGATACATCCCTGGGTTCCAGCCACAACAACGACCGGGCTCTTCACCATGGCCAACACGGCGGCCTCTCTCTGGCAGTCGCACGTCTTCCCCGTGCGCCACACTGAGACCGACGTCATGGCCATGGGCGGAGGCACCACGACGATCCGGACGCCCCCCGCGGCCGCGGCCACGGCCACCTCGCGCGGCAGCACCTCGAGCAGCACGAGCAGCAGCGGCGGCGACGACGCCGTCGTCCGCTCGTCGTCCGCGCGGCCGCACGCGCGGTCCGTGCCGGACGCCAAGTCTGCGCGCGTGCCGCCCCATCACCATCATTACCAGCAGCGCGACCACTTCCTCCTCCGCATGGGCTCGCGGTCGCTGAACGAGGACTACAGCACGACGTCCAGTCTGTCGGAGGAGAGCGAGGACGCGAACGGCAGCGTGGACGGCGGCCGGCTCCGCAACAGCCTGCCCGAGCGCTCGGCCGCGTCCAGCGCCAGCGACGCGAGCCTCACGGTGCGCCACGGCACGGACCCGCACCTGGACGACCGGTACTACGCCATGCTGCGCGACTCGGGCAACTTTGTCAAGATGGGCTGGCTCACCAAGCAGGGCCACGTCTGGTGCGTAGGCAGGATATCGCGAACGAAAATTGGGATATGGATTTGGATTGATGTATCACCTATCTGTGGGGCTATAGGAAAAACTGGAAGAGCCGCTTCTTCGTGCTCTTCCGCGACGGCACGCTGGCGTACTACAAGGCCAAGAACAAGCGGCGCATGAAGGGCTGCATCAAGCTCAACGACGGCGTCGTGTCGATCCAGCACCTCGACATCCGCAAGTCCCAGAAGCCGTACGTGTTCCAGGTCGAGAAGGGCTTTTACCGCATGTGGTGCTGCTGCTGCAGCCAGCTCGAGGCCGAGCTGTGGGTCAACGCGCTGCGCGACGTGCGCCAGAGCGGCCCGCCGTGCTTCGAGCCGCTGCTGACGGTGCCCGAAGAGCAGCTGGGCTGCGCGGCCGTGAACCGTCAGCTCAACAAGATCTTCGTCACGGACCGCCGCATCATGTCCATGTTGCAAGCGCACAAGAACTCGATCGTTCCACACACGGTCGACGGTGTGTACATAATGATCGGTCGGCTGGAGGACGCAATCCTCGATCGCTATCAAGGCTACCTGTACATGGACCCGGAGGTCGAGCTGCTCTCGGGCAACGAGCTCGTGAAGCTGCTACGCCGCCACGTGGAGGATCGTGCGTTCGTCCCTGTCGCTTCGTTCGTCTACGCGGGACTCGAGAACAACAAGATCCGCGCCGCGCGCACGCGCATCGCCCGCAACACCAAGCTGCTGAAGAATAAGTCACAGCGCGACCTCGGCGTACCCAGCGAAATTGCCGATATTTCGGGAGACTGGACGCATGCTATCGTCATCGTGGACGCGCTCGACTGCACGACACTGATCTCCCACAAGATCGATTTGATCGTTAACGCTGCCAATAGCATCGAGGCGCGAGTCGCGCAGTACCACGGGGCGCTCGCTGAGATCTCGGACGAAACGCTCACCGCGATCTTCCGGTACGTGCTTGTGAAGAGCTCGCTCGACGACATCGCCGTGCTCCATGCGCTGCTCAAGCCGGTGTATCTGCACCACCCGGCGTGCCAGAACCGGACGAGCGTTCTAGCTGCGTTCATCGACGCGATCTGCTGGTTGGACTCCTATAAAGTCGCGAACGACGACGACCCCAGCGCGAATATGGCGAATGGCGTGTCTCTCGCCTCCTCTCGCGTGGACGTTTCGATCTCGACGGCCGACGTTGGGATTCTTTTCACAACGGACGGCAACGGACGGGGAGCGATTGTACACACCGTGCGCAAACTCTCCCAGGCAGCACTCAGCGAGAAGATTGTGCAAGGACTTTCGCTGATCGCAATCAATGACGAGCCAGTGATCCTGATGCCATTCCGCGAAATCTGCCAGCGCCTGCGCACAGCGGCACTGCCAAAGCGGCTCACGTTCCTTCCGGAGTTTTTCTACTACCAGTTACTCTCGCTCGACAGCGACATGTATCACTACCTCCTGTGCTTGGCTGCTGGCCGTGGCGACAAAGACTCGGTGTCGTGTCTCATGGGCTCCCAATTGGACGTGAGTGAACTCTCGACCTGGGAGCAAACGCGAGGCCCCCAAGTATTGGGATTCACGCCGCCGAGCAGTCGAGGCAGCGCACTACATGCAGCGGTCCACAACTGCCACTACGCGATGGTAGACTATTTGCTGCGACTCGGTGCCAAGCCGAACCTCGAGGACCGACACGGCCGCACGCCGCTGCATATGCTTCCTGCCTCAGGATTCGAGATCGTGCCGGTGATTCAAGAACTCCAGAGCTCGGGCGCGAACCTTGACGCCAAGGATGGTGAGGGCGTGACGCCGCTCATGGCGATGGCGAGACGAGGGTCAATGGAAGGCGTTACAACACTACTCGCGCTGGGAGCTAAGCTGGACGCTATCGCGTGGTCGACCGGCTACTCCGCGCTCGAGTACGCGGTGGTATACGGCTCGATTGATGTGACTGAGCTCTTGCTCTCGAAAGGCGCTGACCCTAATCATGCGACGTTGGATGGAGATACGAGCTTGCATCTCGCATCGACTGCCGGCGACGCAGAGATGCTTCAGGTGCTCGTCAATGCCGGCGGCGACGTTAATAAGCAGAATCGCTTCGGCCAGTCACCAGCAGCGTGTTTGCTCAGCCAATCCAGTCACCGGCTGCAGGAGCCAGCCAAGGACTGTTTGACGATCCTTCTCCAAGCCGGAGATGCTCAGAAACCGGATCTGCTGGGTCGTCACCTACTGCATCTCGCGCAGTTGTCCAACGACGACAGCGTGAGGCAACTCATGCAAGAACTGTGCTTACCTAGGGATTCTCGGATCGACAGCTGTGCGGACATCTTCGGCTGCACTGCTCGTGATTACGACGCTGGAGTGGGGAATGATCAAGTGCACTGGCGTATGCGTCACCCGCGCGAGCTCCTGTCGTGGTCAAGCAAAGATCTGACCGGAAAGGCTCGAAGGCAGTCGTCTCTGGCCAAGTCCAAATCCTTTGACGAGCTGATGGAGACGTTGCTCCACGATGTATCGGTCGACTTGGCGGACCTTGTGGCCTTTGTCATGTTTCTGGATTCGTTCTCAAGTCTCGGTGCCGTGGTCAACTACCTGCGAGAGTTCATCTTGAACGGCTCTCAAGGTAAGGAAAGCGCGATGCTACTGGCCAATGAGCGCGTCATATTCCTAACTCGCTCCTTCCTCTGTATTCCAGCTCGAAATGTGCTCCGCTTCATATTAGTTTTGCTCCTGTTCAAGCTTCGACACGCGAGAGACGGTGATGCGATCGTTGGAGAGATTCAGTCGCTTCTTGAGCAGCATCGCCGACGGATGCCGGACAAGACGGTCATCTTGCTCGACGACTACAGGACAATGTTCGCACAGTATTTCACACTTCAAGGAAGCACGGATTGTCTCGAACATTACTCCTCGCTGCCAATCGCGATGCAGCACCGATACGGAGGTGATCAGCCGTCAAATTTCTCCACTGTGTTCCCGCGCAACATATTCATGTGAGTCCAGACTAAATCTGACCGTGATGGCACTGAAACTCACAGCTTTAATGTGCGATTTACAGTCAAGTCGAGCCTTCACAGTGGGCAGAGCACTGCACGCTGCTCACTCATACCCTTTTCTGCAGCATCCCAGGTGCGACCTCAAATGCACAACGTGGTTTTGGCGCAGCTTCCTCACCGCTTGTCGTTGTTGTAGTGACTGATTTCGTGTCGGTCGGCTCCAAAGCCCCGCATTCGCCGCAGTTTGTCAGCGCGAAGCGCTGGTTCCAGCATGTGCGTTTCTGGTCAGTTACTCTGATTGCAAACTGGAGTGCTCACTGTCTCCTTCATGTGATGCATGCAGCTGACCGCATACGTGGTGAACGCCGTCCTCATTGAAGACAGTCGTGAGGGTCGGGTTGAAGTGATCGATTTCTTTCTTGCCGTGAGTGCTGTCGCGCACTTGTCAACTCCTATTCCCTGCGCCATTCTCACAACATGTCTTTGTTCATGATGCCAGGCTGCCGAAAGTTGCCTGACGCTTCGCAACTACGACACACTCGCGGCGATCCTCTACGCTCTCCAATCAACGGCGGTCCAACGACTTCGCCGCACCGTGGACGCCGTAAGTGGGATCTGGATCGTAAGTGTGGATGAACAGTTTCGTGGCTGACGCCGCCATATTTTCCTCTGCAGTTGTCGGTAGCATCGAAGAAACTTCTCAGCAAGATGCAGGGCCTATCGGACAAGGGCTGTCGTGACGTGAACAAAATCATGCACGCAGCCGAAAACCCAAGCATGCCGTATATCGGCCTCTACTTGCAGGTGCGAAAACATGCTCAGGGATGCAGTCATGTTTGTCGTAGTGCTGATGTTTGTTGTGACTGCAGGGGTTTGTCGGTCTGAACGAACTCCCCGTTTTCGAGAAGGCCGACCTCATCAATGGTGGCCGACTCCGAAAGATGGGCGAGTTGGCAGTCGAGATCCTGCACCGTCGTTCAGTGGCCTACCACCTTTCATTTTTCGAGGACGTTGACTCGCTCCTGCACGTGCAGCTCCCCTTCCCGACGGACGAGAGTCGCTATTCACGGTCTTTGCAGCTGGAACCGCGTGAGGCCGGCGCAGCCCCCCTTGGTGACCGAGCGACGTACGTAGCAGCGGACGATCTCGATCTCGACAATGAAGTGCGCGAGTCGATCGGAGCCGAGGGAACATTTGGTATCCGCCAATGGTTCAGAATGCAAAAAGTAGTGCACAGGAACAGATCCCGGTCCGCAACCCAGGCGGCTGTGTACGAGTGGGTGTGAGTTGCGAGCGAAGCACACTCTCACCTCCAAGGTCGAAGCAAGAATGCCTGCAGTTGTGTGCCTTAATTTATTCTGCTTTTGAGGTTCATTAACGCCGCTTCAGTTCTCGTCGATGTACTGGTCGAACTCCTGCATCGTCTCTAGCATCGCGGATAGATCAAAGCCGTCATCATCCGATGCTTGGTGGTGAGCCGGCTGCTGATCGGCGCACCCGTCGGTTTTGTGGTCGCTGCATTGTTTGTCGCGTAAAGCTTCTTCCATTTGATCCATGATATGATCACCCTTGGCAGTCAGTATGTAGTCGCCTCTGCCCATGACCAGCATCTTGTCAGCCAAAAGTCCGTCCTACAGTGCGTCAACTGCACCACGTACAGCAAGCGATGCAACTGCGCCTGCTCCCGGTATGCTGCATCTGGGCTAAAAGGCATTCTCCCGATCTTCGAGGAAATCCGTTAGTACCGTTTCCAACACGACCGAGATTCACACACTCACCTCGGGCGATTTCATAGGCGGCGCAAACAGCTCCGCGTGGATGGAGCTGTCTTCAAATTGGTGCTGACTCGTGGGCAGAAGTGCTCTCGCTCTCTGGTGCAACGCCGAGCGCTGCGCAACGAGACTGCATCGGAGTGGTCAGTCGTTCAGTGGCGTTATCCGTGGAAACCGTGAGGGCGGGCCGCACGCTTCGAAAGCGGATTCACCGTCATCGTCATCGTCGCTGTCGAGAAACAATGCATGGGCTGGCCGCTCGCTCTTCAAGTGCGTGGAAGCCAAGGCCACTACAGTGCGTTCGTCGAGCCCAGAGCGGCGCTTTTTCGCCTCCAGCGACGGGGTAACTGGACGATGATCGCGCGAACATACACATCAATTCCCCCGAGATGCCGCTATGAGACTGATCGTTGGCACGCACCATCGCCACAATTGCCCTGGCTGTTCTCCATCCCAACCTGACCTCAACATGAAGCCTGTTTAGTCCGAGGCCACACAACTATACGAGTCTATCCCGCATGGAAGCGCGCGGCTCACCCCGTGCATGATCTCGAACAGCCAAGGTCCAAGTTCTTGAAGCGACGGCATTTCTGGGCGGCCGGCCGCTTGGATACGCTGGGGACAAGAGCCGGTCCGACCCGGCACGAACAATGATAGGATGAAATCGTTTCAGATTTTAGCCAATCATATGTGAGTTGAAGTTGCCGGCCCGATCGAGCAGTTTTCCCCGCCCCAACTTTTTCAAAAGGAAATCCACTCCGCGCGGGAAACGAGGAACAGCGGCGGCGGCGACGACGAGCGTGAGGATGGGGAAGAAACTGCGACTGAGTGACATGTTGAAGGTATGAATCCTTGACGCTGACTGGCGGAAGCGGCCAGTAACTTACGGACTATATTGACCGCGCGCAGCTCACGGGCAGCCGCAAGTGGGCGTTCTTCGACCGCATCAACACACACCACGAGGGCAATCTGCTCGAAACGATCTCGATGAAGAACAATACCGACGCGGCGAGTGTGGTTCAGCTTGCCAAGTTAGTCGCTGTCGAGCAGAAGAAGGCGAATTATGACCATGTACGTAGCTCGCTGGATCAAATGACGGTTCCCAAGCGATGTCCATCTCACAGACAGTTGAACACAAGGTGGTGACGCTGATTAGGTTCGTTCGCGATGCGCTCATGATAATGGTGATCAATTCTGATCTACGTTTGCTGCAGAGCGATTCGTCGGTGCTTTCTGGATGACGAAAAAGTGATCCGCAAGTTGGTGAAGGAAGGACTTGACACGGTAGTTTTGGCGTCCATCTCAGAGCTTCGAAAACGAGCAACTCAAGGTACCGGTACGCTCATTCGGGTGCTGACCTTGTGCTTAGGATCTAACTATATACCGTCTGCGCAGCGGGAATTGGCGGCACTGCACCAACGCTGCGCCTGCTCTTGGCGAACATCTCGGATATGGTACGTTCTGGCTGACCGAAGCACTCGTCCAGTATGCTAATGCAACCACGTGTGTGTGTGTGGGGACAGTTTGAGTGGGAGTTCTTTGGACAGGGCAACTACGGATATTTCATCGAAGAAATGCTATCGATCCTCACGAACTGCAACGACTGTGATGGCAATCTATTCTCTGACGCAGCGTCGGTGATGATGTCAATGTGCACCACAAACATATCCGATGTTGTCGGCTGCTTGATTCAAGGAAGACACCGGAGATGTTTGCTCGAGAAGATTCTACACGACTTTCCTCGTGCCAAGAGTTTCTTCTTCGAAGCTCTCATATTAGAGCTCATCTACAGGCTCCACCGCTACAGCAAGAAGACGAGTCATGAATCGACGACCACTGTTGCAACAGCTTTGATCAACGCTTTCCCTCCACAGATCACTCGCACCCTTCCTCACATTTCTCCGAAGGTGCGAGTACGATTGAAAGGCACTTCCTCGAAACAAAGGGGCTGAGTGTAGGTTCGATCCAGGCCTTTCGGGATGAAACACGTCGACTCTTGAACGAGTTCAATTCCCACGTCGGTGTGATTACTTCTCTGAGGATCAAAGATATCGACTGCTCAAGCTCGAGATCGGCGGTTTCCAAGGTACGACACATTCGTGCTAATTCTCTTGCACTCATGTCATGCACTGATTCCTTTCCTATGTCCCGTCAGATCAAACTGAACCCTGCTGGTTGGATTGACCTTGGTGGCGCAATCCTCGAGATCGAGGTCATGCTGCTCGTCGATAACCACGAAGTGATGACCACGTTGAAGCTACCATACAAGAAAATCAATTCAGCTACCATAACGAAGGACTCGCATCAAGTTGTCGTCATTGTCAGCAACTCCGTGTGTCTCGCAGATATCATGGACGTGGTGAGCAATCCAGGACTTGCGATCTCGTCCGAATTGCGATTGTGTCTTTCACTCAGAGGAGAGGTCAGATTTGTTTTGGCGATGTCCAATCGCAAAAAACCACAAGCATCGGTCTAATTTATTTGCTTCCTAGGACTGTGCTCGAATGATGGCCATTCTCGATGAGCGAATGAAGGCACGGACTTCGGACGACGACGTCATTATTGAGAGTGCAGCGTATCAAGTGCAACCAACCACCCACACTGAGAAATCTTCGTTGCTGAACACCAAGGTACGCTTGTGGACGATGTGTGAGAGTAGTGACGGAATCGGAATTTCTCGGTGACACTCATGGGCGATATTCTCCCAGTCTGACGCATACACGAGCGAGATCGACAAATCGTCGAGTGAGAAGAGCGTTTATCCCGAAGAGTTTGACTCAATCGAGCTGGAAAACAGAAAATGCAAACGACCTGACCCGCACTCCGATCCAAATGCGGAGCTCCACACAGCCAAGCGACACAGGACAACGATATCGACGCGAACTGCTACAGAGACCAAATCAAAAGAACCATGGATGCACAAGAAGCTGGTTGGTGATGTCGTTCCGGACGATGAAAGACAAAGTGAAGTGCTCCAAGAGGGGGCGACCGATAACGTTACACAGAGGCAGGCGTTTCGCTCACGGCAAACACAATACTCGCGTCAACTTCAAGCTCTCGTCGACGACATCGTGAAAACCAACGATCAGTTTCGACACTTCAACATTGCTATTCTCTGTGACCAAGCGTGCGAGGACGCAGAAGCAAATCTGAAGCAGAAATGTCCTACTCGAGAGGCGTTGAATACCTTTGAGGCCATGAGTATATCGGTTCTACAGAATGAAGCAACACGTGTCGAGCAAATGTCGAGGCGAATGCGTGTTCAACGTGAGATGATGGATGCTATAAAGGCGACGGATATCACTGAGACCGAGGTGTCAACTCGTGCGGAGTGCATCAAGACGGCGATATACAAGACCCTTGAGCAAGAGTCTCGTCAAAGTCTGACTCAAGCGCAGAAAAAGCTTCAAATTCAAGCGACACAGTGCACTGCTCAGGCAACGGAAAAGCTTATCGCAATCGATAAAAGCTTCAATACCGATGACCTGCAAGCGATGCAGCAAATGCTCCAACGAATTTAGGTGAGCGGAAATTGGTCAGAGCATGAAAACCAGACACAATACATTACTCCTCCGCAAACGCTTAATTACACCAGCTTGGAGACGTTGAGCATGCCGTTGCGGAAGTTGCCGCGCGTCGCCTGGATGCCGTAATCGATGTTCTTCTTTTTTTCCTTCTTCTCGGACGCCTTGCCGCGCTTGCGCTTGCCGTTCACCACGTCCGCTTGCTTGTGCTGCAATCCACAACATACTCATGAGTAAATACGGCTCCCCACACACTTCCACCGCAACCACCATCTGCATCCACGTACCAGGTCCTCCTTGCGGGCATCGCGAACGACACGCGCCTTCTTAATCGCGCTTAGGATGTTGTACGGCGTGCTGCGGTTCTTCGTCGCTTTGCCGCCGAGCAGTTCTATCCTCTTGGCCTCGTACTGCTTCTTCTCCTTACCCTTCAGGTTCTCGGCCGCTGCAGCACACATTCAAGAAACCTTAGCGCCATGTCTCCTTCGATATATCATAAGAAGCAAAAGCCGATCGCGCCGCACCAAACTCCTTGACGCTCTGGAGCGCGTCGCTAAACTCCTTCTTGATCTCTTCGTTGATCGACAGGTCGCCGGTCGACGGCTGCGCGCGCGAGGGCTTCGAGGCCGTCGCCGACCCGCTTCGCTTGGACTTCCACGTCTCCTGCGGACACTCGAACACCTTCACGGCCTTCTTCTTGCCGGTCGCGATCGGGAAGGCCGGCGTCGACGACATCGTGGAGGATGGTGCTGCTAATGCTGCTTGAGGGGCAACTTCTCCGCTCCAGTTTGAATGGAAATGGGCGATGTACCGCATTTTGGACCAATCAGGATCCTAGATTGGATATGGGAGGGAGTATCGTACAATAGAGGTTGTTCGATTTCGATTGAAGTGGCGGCGAGCTCTTGCGACACTGGCATCATCGCTTGGCCCCGCCAATTGTTGTGACGCAGAAGCGACAAATAAGCCCCGCGCTGTTGGAGGCGCCCAGCAGCAGCATGTTCTTCCCGTTCCTCCGCACGCGCCCTGATGGCGAGGCCGCGGAAGCGCCGTCATCGGAGCCGGAGCTAGTTGTCCAGATGGCCGACGAGAACAAACCCAGCAACGGCGACGACGACAACGACGATGGCGCCGCCGCGTTGCGCAGGGAGGGCGAGGAGCCATCGGAGGAAGAAGATGCCGATGTGGCGGCGCTGAACGTCGGCGTGTTTATCGAAGCCATGAGCAAGTGCGTGGCATTCTATCATCAGACCAACAAGCTCGAGTTCTACGCGATGGTCGCGGAAGAGTTCAGCGCGTTGATCGGCAACAGTGACGGTGCGTGGAAACTGATGGCGCTGACATTGAGAACCACCAGGAGCCGAACGCGCTAACTCTGAGTATTCACGCGCACGTAGAAGTGCCCGTACAAGCGATGGAGAAGATGGAGTTGAGCCTCCAGCGAATCGCGAGTGATTTGCTGTCCAGCGCGGAGGATTCCACTGACGTCGACTTGCGTAAGTATTCCCGAAACGTTTGATTGGGGTATGTTCAAGGGGTCTCACATTATGTGTGCATTTGCGATAGCACGAGATGTTGAACCCCACGTCGGGTCGCTGCTCGCGTTCTACAAGGCACTTGGCTCAACGAATGCGAGCGGAAACGAGGAGGAAGCAACCTACAACAACGATGGAGTCAAGGAGGAGGTCGGAGACGGCGCACCGCACGAGGCGGTCCGCTCCCCGGCCGGTCAGACCGATGGTTCAGCGAGTAACCCAGCCACCCCTGTGGAAGACCGCACGGAAGAACCGCCTGCGTCTTTGGAGAACGCTCCCACGGATAGAACGGGGCAACCACCGGCACCCCTGTCCACCGAGATCACAGCCGCGACAACGACCGTAACGACTCAGACCGCCACAAGTCCGCCCAGCTCCCAGGCGACGTACGGACATGCGAAGGCGACGCTTTTCGAGCTCACTCGGGCCCACGCCGAGTCCAAGGAACGCCTCAGCGAACAGGAGGAGCTGCTCAAATCCGAAAAGCTCCGCACGAAGCAGAAAAAGCGCGAGTACAAAGAGCTGAAGGCGCTTGTCAAGCAGTACCGCCAACGTGACCAAGAGCGGAGAGCTGTCCAGCGTTTACTTGCGGATGACGAGGGCGGCGACAGCGACAGCGAAAGCGAGCGACTCTCGAATGAGGAGCTGCGTAAGCTTCACCGCAAAGAGATCAAGCGTCTGCGCCGTCTCCAGGATACCCTCTCGCTCAAGTTCCAGCTCCTCCAGTCCGAGGACAAGCGCCATCGCATGGAGATCGAGCAGCAGATGGCCCAGCTCCGAAACGAGTACACGGATTCGTACGTGTTTGGCCAATGAACGGCTCCAAGCGAGTCGCGAGGACCTCCATTTCCTACGGAATCATGGGTATCCAGCGCATGTTGTTGTGGCGCAACGTGAGATGGCGTATTTAAATTTTGACCAATGCGAACGACATATTTGAACCGAATTCGCCACGATCGAGCCAATCAGAAGCGTTCCCACCTATTCTCTCACTCCATCAGCGAGTGTTTTTGGGGCTTCTCGGCATCGAGACGGAGGTCTCCAAGAAACGAGGCGATCGACGCGATGATCTGGCGCGACGACGACAAGCACGACGATCAGCAGCGCAAGCTCGAGTACGCGCGCGTGCTGGAGCAGCAGATCGAGCTGCGGAAGGCGCTCGAGCGCGAGGAGAAGCTGCAGGAGGAGGAGTGGGAGCGCCGCTTCGTGACGCCTCGCGACGCCGCGTCGCCCGCGAAATGGTGGACCGAGCTGCGCGCGAGCGACGCGCCGGCCGCGCACCTCGGCTTCCACATGGACGCGTCGGCGCTGCCATACGCGACCGACAATCTGTCTCTTGAACCCAGCGTCGCGAGTGTGACGGCGGCACGCCAGCGCTTCCATGCCACACTCGGAGACCCGCTCGCGTCGCATGACCGGCTGCGGGAGAAGGCGCAGCAGATCGAGTGGAAACGTATCTTGGACGAGCAACTGCGAGAGAAGGAGCGGCGCTTGCAGCAAGAAGCCGAAGAGAAGCGCCTCCGGGAGCGAGAGGAAGCCGAAGAAGAGATGCGTGTTCAGCGCGAGCAGCAGCTGCGTGCGCAGCGCAAGCTCGGCATCCGTGACTTTGCGCCGACAACGGCGTTTTCACCGGAAAACTACGTCGCGATTCCGTCACCTCCCGCGCCGTCAAGGCAGTTTGATGCTCATGGTATGGGTGACAGAGGTTACGATGGTAGCTATGGCGCTCATCCTCCGCCAGCACCAGTAGTCCAGGCACGTGCCCACGAGAGCGTCGACTTCAACTTCCGCCACGCCATGGGGCTCACCGATGCGCCACCTCAACCGCTTCACGAGACAGCACGCGATAGTGTCGCCGATGAGTACAGAGCGCTGCTGGTCGAGATCCGTCGCGAGCGTGATGAGCTCCGGCGCGAGCGCGATGAGCTGCGCCGCGAGAAGGAGGAGCTGCGAATGGAGCGCGCGTTGATGCAGATGGAGAACGAGAAGATGGCGACGCTGCTCGAGTCGCAGCGCCACATGACGGACCAGCGACTTGAGAGCATCGCGCGACTCGACCGAGCGTTGGAAGCACACGCGCCGTCTGCTGCTTCTCCGGTGGAAGTGCCCGCTGTCACACCGCAGTACGCGCGACAGCAGCGGATATCGCGCCCCACGCGCCTGCCGTCGCCACTCCACGTTGTGCATCGCGACCACAGCGTCCAGCAGCTCAAGAACTCGATCGCGTCACTGGCCGTAGGCCGCGTGCAGCAGCTGAGCCCCGTCCACTGTCGCGAATCCCGATTAGGTGCCCTGTCGATGGCGGACTTCGCGCCTCCCACCAGCCTACGCTCGCCACCCGCACGCGCCATCGGCTCGGTCCACGCACGGCGCGCCGAGCGGTTCCGTTTTCGCGAGCTGGAGAACCCACTGGAGCGGTCGCTGAACGGCGAGAGCGAGTTCGTCGCGCTCAGTCCGCGTCCCACCCGCAATGCCCCGACCCGTGAGTTCAACACGGCGCCGCGCATCACGGAGACCAGGTCCCCCATCGCCTCGATGATAGACCAGCGAGCACATCCGCTGCGCAGCAGCCGTGTGATCAAGAGCCGCGGCTTTTACGACATCAACCGTGACGACGCGTTGCCGCAGCAGCGCCAGGCTCAGCTCGAGCAGTCGCCACGCACGCTCGCTGACCACCATAGTCCCCTGCAGACGCGCGTCGGCCAACGTGGACAAGAACAAGTGGCTGTCGAGTCGGATGACGGCGCAGAGACCAGCGAAGACGACTTTCCCCTGCTCGGGCGAACGCGTCGGCCGGGCGACCTCGACTCGGGGCTCTTTGAGGTGGGTTTCCACCGCAACCACCATGTTAACCACGAGCGTGAGGACGACGGAGACGTCTACTCGGACGACGAAGACGATGACGGCGCCAGTGACGTGCACACGGACTCGGAGCTGAGCCGGAGTCTCTTTCAGGTCCAAGTGCTGGTGAAGGAGTGAACCTACTAAATACGGCAATGGAAAGTGTTTTGGACGTTTGAACGATGTGGTCGGCCTGGGCTTTTGGGAGTGGAGTCTAAACGCCGTCGTGAGCGCGCGCCAGTTCGCGCTCGAGCTCGAAAGTTGTACTAGGCAAACTGAGGGTTCACTGTCGTTCTCGCACCGTCGCATACGCTCCTAATGAGTGCCTGCCGGCGAGCCGCGAGCTGCCGCTGCGTTCTCTTCCACTCGCGTGGAAGTGCGCCGTTAGATATGGGTACCATGCGACGTGTGTGGACGACCATAAACTCGCCCATCATCCCCTCTTTTCAGCCAATCCATGATCAACATCGGCTTTTTACTTTCACCATGTGGCCCGCCAAAGTTGCCCTCTCTTCGCTGCCTTCCAGGACCGAAATGGACGCGCCGGGAAAGGGAAACGCAGCGCGCGCGGGCGGCGGTGGCGCGCGTGCCGTGACGCGTGAGGCAGTGCGCCATGTCTGTGACGATGACGCCGTGAAAGGCGCTCCCGACTGTATCGCACTTGTGCGGCCACGCGGCGCACGCGCGGAGCAGATCCGGTGAGTCGTGTGTGCGTTTCTCCAACGCGGAAAGTCGAAGAGTTCCATGGGCGCTGGCGCAAAACTGATGGATGTGTCGTCGTGTTCAACCATGTGCATGTACATCTTATCGACTACATGCGTGTTGTCTCTACTACGACGAGCGCGCCGCCAAGACGTTTGATATCCGCGACTTGAGTTGGTCGGCCCTTGATCATGCGCGCGTTTCTCCCGGTCGTCGTTGGTCTCGTTCACTGTCGGGCGCCGTCCACCGCCTTGATCCTCGGCATCTCTGCTGCCTGCGCGTGGCGTCTATCCACAGCACGCAGTCATCTATCGTGCGGCGCGGCCCGTCGCGGCGGGCGTCCATCTCGGCGAGGTCTCTGGCGTCGCATGTCGACGTGGTTTGACCACCGGAACGGAGGCACGGGCCGACTTGGTCAAACCCAACCCACCCGTTTGGACGAGTTCGATAGAGAAATCAAGGTCAACGAAACGGGTTTTGGGTTTCGGTGGTACTTCGCGTCGTGTTACAAACCCGAACCCGCAACGCTGAACCCATCCTTGGGCAACTCGAAACCTCGAGATGGACACATTCGATTTTGCTCTCTCACAAGCAAACGGAGCGGCAGCCAAACGCGCTCGCAGCACACGCACACGAAGCAGCAGGACACGCAGAGGAGACCCCCGCAGCCAGCGCAACGAGGACTCCTACTACGAAGCCCGCCACTCGCCACTCGCCACCACCGTCTTTGTTGAGAAAGGACGA
>JAADWV010000171.1:0-59389 GCA_023336295.1 Pythium folliculosum
CTGTTCGTTGTAGGCGTGTACTTGACGGCCATGTTCTACCTGCCCAACCGCGTGTACTACCCGCAGCTCGCCCACATGGATACAGGCTCACTCTCCGCCACGATCGGCAACGTGCTCGCGTACGCGGCGCTCGAGTTCGTGTCCTTCATCGCGCTTTGTGTGGCACTTCGGCGAAAGCTGCAAATCTCGCCGGTCCACCAGTTGGCGTTCGTGCTCCACTCGCAGTGGCACGTCGTGCAGTCGAAGCTGGTTCTCTGGGTCCTGTTTGCCGTGCAGATGTCGCTCGAGCACTTCGGTACGTCGCCCTCGCAGGGACCGATCGGGCTAACGGGGGAGTCGGCTCACACGCATTGCGGCGGCGTGGTGTGTAGGCTACGACTTTTCGTTCCAGTTCAAGTGGCTTCGCGCGGCGTGACTTGATGGCGATCGTCTTGGCGCGGTAGGCAAACAACAAGCGACGGAAAGAGAGGGGCGGGGGCTTTGTCTAGCCCACTCAATGGGGCGGAGACAACCTAGCTCGGTACCTGCACACACTCGGCTCTTGCGCTGCTGAGACTTCTTGCTCCAATACCCTGGTGCAGCATGGAACACCAGAGCTATTCTTGCCCTTGGGAGGTGTCGATCAACACAAAACGGCTTTTCGACTAGGAGCGCACTTCGTGGATTTACTGAACGACGTGGCGCTTGCAAATGTACGAAAAGAGGGTGCTCCCCCTCTCCACGCGTGCCATCGGCCTCGTCTGTTACGGCTCGTGTCGCGAGAGGAACACGGCGGCGCTGCTGCCGTTGAACTTGACGATCCGCGGGTTGCGTTGCAGCGTGCGCACGAGCGCCGGCACGAGCGCCGCCGGCATGACATTGTCGCGTAGGTCGAGCGCCGTGAGCGCCGAGTGCTTCTCGAGCGCCTGCGCGAGCGCGATGAGCCCGACCTCGGTCAGCCTCGGCTTGGCCGTCGATGAGCCCGGGATGCTTGAGTGGAGCGAGAGCGACGTGAGTGTAGCGTTCACACGCAGCGCGTCCGCGAGCGCGACGGCGCCGCTGTCGCCAATGTCGTTGAAGCTGAGGTCGAGCTTCGCCAGCGGTGCGTACCCGCGCAGCATCTTGGCGACCTCGACGGCGCCCTCGTCGCCCAGCATGTTGCTCGAGAGGTCGAGCGAGTGGCACTTGGCGTTGGGCGTCGCGAGCAGACACTCGGCGATCGCGGCGGCGCCGTACTGGCGGAGACGCTGACCACTGGACAGTAGGGGAGATGATCAGATCCTTCTCGCACCCACAAAGCATGAAAGAATCCCAAGAAAGGAACGTACACAAAGTCGAGCTTTTCCAGGCGCGCAAACTCCTTGGCGAAGCGCTTGCGCAGGTCGTAGGCCTGCGAGATGGCCGCGACCATGACCTTGCACTCGGACGTGAGCGGGTTCCCTTCGCTGAGCAGAATCTTGCGCTGCAGGTTCGAGGTGAAGGCCTTGAGGTAGAGCTGCTTGGCGCCCTCGTCCGTGATGAGGTTGTCGTTCAGGTTGAGCTCCGCGAGCGTCGCGTTCCACTCGAGGCCGTCGGCCAAGCCTGTGATACCTTCGTCTACAACAGTGATCCAAAATGTCAACGGTTATTCAGACACTTCCAACGACGATCCCATTGACGGGGGCTACTCTACCGTTGATCTGGTTGTTGGCGAGGTTGAGCGACCGCAGTCTGGGCGGTAGCAGCGACAGGAACGACCCGATCTCCCACGCGCCCGGCGTGCCGATGGCGTTCCGGCTGAGGTTTAGCTCCTCGAGACACGCCCAAGTGAGGTCGCAATGGCGAATCGCCGTCAGCGCGATGCTGACAAAGTGGTCCGTGAGCAGCGACGCCATGTGGAGCGTGGCGCGCACGTACTTTCCCGACAGGCAGATACTGCGGCGACTCTTGACGAGGTCCTGGCCGCGTGTGTCCTCCCCAGCGTGTGCCGTGACGTGCGTCTCCACGATCTTCTCCTGGAGCTTGAGCTGGATCATATCCACAAGTTGTGCGCTCTGGCGGCTGCTTTTGTTGTAGCTCACGTGGAGGAATCGCAGCGGGAACTTTTTCTGGAAGCCATTGACCACGTGGAAAAGTGTGCGGAGACCAGCGTCCGAAATCTGTTGATGATGGCAACCACATAGGGATTTGAGCGAGGCGATAAGAAAACCAATGATCATGAGCAGTGCACCTCCTCACCTTGTTCTCCTCCACGTCCAGAGTCTCGAGCGCCGCGGCCTCTTCGACCACGAACGCGAGCGCGCCGAGCCCACTGTCCCCGAGCGCATTCCCAGCGAGCGACAGCGTCTGCAGTGCCCTGAGCTTGTTAGATGCAATCGCATTCGCGATTCCCACAGCAGACGTCTCCGTGAGATCGTTGGACCGTAGATAGAGGCGCCGGATGGATCGAGTGAGGGCTGGTGAACCGAGAAGCGTCGTGACGTGTGCGTCATT
Source organism: Pythium folliculosum (assembly GCA_023336295.1). Classification (NCBI taxonomy): domain Eukaryota; phylum Oomycota; class Peronosporomycetes; order Pythiales; family Pythiaceae; genus Pythium; species Pythium folliculosum. The sequence goes on from JAADWV010000171.1 coordinate 2,452, forward strand.
GACGTGGAGACACGAGAGATCCAGCGACTCGAGCGATTCGTGGAAACACGGGAAAAGGTACGTGATATCGTGAAGTTTGGGGGCACGAGGCTCGAGGTCGTATCCGAGCGCGTTGACCGAGAGATCCAAGTGCTGAAGTGCGGGACACCGCGCCAGTACCTGATGGAGGACGACGAGCGAATCCTCGCTGAAACTATCGACCACATAACGTCAACATTCCTGACGAGAAACTAGGAAGAAAAGCCCACACGCACCGATTGCTGGACAGGTGAATCGTCGTGAGCGAGGGCCACCGCGGCGCCTTGGACCACTCGGGTTGCATCCAGAACGCATCTGTGAGCTCATTGAACGAAAGATCTAGCACACACAGCGCGCTCGCGATCGGCGGCAGCGACAGCACGCGCAGCACCAAGTCGCCCGTGAGTGTCGCTTTTTCCGCATTGTTGCTTTCCGAGACCACGATCTCGCGGATCTCGTCGTGGCCGCCGAATCGCAGCGCATCGCGGAGCTGCGCGACAGTCGAGAGTCGCGTCTTCTTTGGCGGCGCCGCGCGGGCGCTCGGTGGATGTGGGCGAAGCGCGTCGCTTGTCGCCATGATACCACGTGTGGGGAGGCGGTGTGCGTGAAGCGATGGCAAAGGGGCACCCGACGCTTCGTGTCGAGCAATTGAGACTGTGTGGGGTCGAAGACCTCACACGTCACAGATATACCATGTCTTTTCGATACATCCGTCAGCTACAACCCGAAGACGATGACGTGGGCTGGCCGCGTAGCCAAGGGAACTGGAATGTGTAGTCCGCACCTATAGAACGACACCATGTCAGAGCGCGTCGGGGACCGCGAGCAGGTGTTGGAGGTGCTTACCAAGATGGTAAAGTGTCGACTGGAGCGTGACGATGACCCACATCACGAGCTTGCACTGCACCATGCGGGATTGCGAGTCGAGCACGAGCGCGAGTTGGCGGAGCGGCGAGTGACAGAGCTTCCGTCGAATGGCGACGACGAGGACCACTAGCGAGAGGAGTTCGCACGCAGCATTTACCACGACGTTGCGGATCGTTTCGAGCAGCTTGGGATCGTCCAAGGATCGGAGCTGGGGGTAGTACGCGCGGTTCGGTAGATGGAAAAGGATCAAGAGGTACAGCACTGCGCAAATCCAGAACGAGACAAATGAGGCGGCTAAATACTGACGTGCCCAGCACCACAAGATAGGAAAGAGCGTACCGTAAACGATTGGGATCACGGCCTCGATGTACTCGATGAGCACCACTCGCTCCGTGTAGTGCAGTACCTGAGTTATCTTCAACACGAGCGCCTGCTTCTCATCAACAGCGTGATCACTGCAATACTCCACAGCACTCGTTGACACCGACCGAGTCGACGGAGCTGGCGCTACGAGTCTCGACCCGCAACATGCACTTCTCTTCGCCACCGTCCGCGCCACTGATGGTCCTCTGAGATCGACATCGGATGGTCCTCTGAGATCGACATCGGGAGTTGTCAAGTGTCTTCTAGGGGAGGAAGTACGGAGTGCAAAAGGTACAAGCATGTCCATTGGTACGCCAGCTCGCTCGGCAAGTTTAGCAAGTTATTTCACCGACGAGTTGACGTGGTGGAACGCGATGGCCGCAAAGGCGTAATCGATCGCGATCAATAGTATCCGCGTTCTCACCGAGCTGGCATTCTGCACGCTGCACGCAGTGAACAGCGCGTTGAAGACCTCGATACTGAAGACCGTAATCCCCACTTCGGGCTCTGGGTATTCTGAGAGCAGCTGCCGAGTAGCGTAAATGGCGACATGCTTGATCACCGGTAGCAGCAGCGCAAACACTGTCTGCATCGTCGGTGAGAGGCGGTAGAACACGGCGTTGTACGCTGGGTAGATGAGCAGTAGCGAGGTCTGGCCGATGACGGTGTAGATGTACACCACAAGCGCGGCGCGCTTCTCGGGATGTGCTCGAAAGTGCGCGCGAAGTCGGATCCAGAGGATAGTGACAGTGCACGCGCACCACGGGATCGCAAGCACCGGAATTGTGAATGGAAGTGGGAAGCCGATCACGCATGCCAGCACAAACCCGCACGCAGTCGAGACGGTCGCGGCTACCACCGCGAGTGGGCACAGCGACCACCCGTCCAGTGGGAGCCCTGGAACAAACTCTCGAAGCTGCTCTATGGACGCGTACGAGTAGACGCTGGTCGCAAAGGAGGCTCGTACCCAGAAGGCGGCCGAGTGTTGGATACCGCGGTTCGGGTGCACGAGCGGAATGCTGTCCGCGAGCGCGACGGCCACAAGACACGGCAGGGGCGTCAAGATTATCACCACGAACACGCGGAACCTGGTGGCTTGTTTTCTGTACTCTCGATAGGCTTGAAGACGTCGAGACGAGTAGTGGCAGTGTGCATGGCCTTGAAAGACGCTTCCCCACATCGTGCAGAGGCCGGTCCGTTTGCCCTCCGGCTCCGTCTTCAACGGCGCGACAGACATAATGCTTCCTTGTGAATGACGGATAGATGATCTGGCTGAGACTGGTGAGCCGTTACGCACCGTCATCTCATCGCGCCTCGATAGTGCGCCAGCTAAAGTTAGCCTCTTCATGGAACACGACGGATTTGAGCGAGGACTCGACCCACAGTGCTTCGGCTGATCGATAATGGACGTAGAGAACGTCGGTTGTGAAAGTAGATACCTGTCACAGTGAAGGGGAGGGTGTTTATGGAGCGAACAACGTGGATAGAGCACCACTGTCTGTCTAACGGGACGGCGGCGCTCCTGACGATTGCTTCTGGTGGAGCCAAGCGAACTTGAAGCTATAGTCGGCGCCTACGTAGAATGCAGCACGGCACCGCAGTCAGGATCTCCCGACTGTACAACTCAACTTGACACGATTCGCCACTTACCGAGGTGGTACAGCGTCGACTGGAGCGTGACGACGACCCAGAGCACGACCTTGGACTGCACCATGCGCCACTGGCGGTCGAGCACGAACGCAAGCTGCCGCAGCGGCGAGATGTGCAGCTTCCGCTTTAGCACGCGCACCAGCAGCAGCAGCGACACGAACTCAAATATGGCGTTCATCATGACATTCCGGATCGTGCGCTGGAGGCTCATCTCGTCCATGTCGCGCAGCTGCGGGTAGAACGTGCGGTTGGGTAGATGAAACAGCACGATGAGGTAGATCGCTGGTTGAAAACAAAGGTAGTGGGAGAATGAAAAGTGTCAGAGACTCGGGAATCTCGGATCGCAGAGGGGAGCGGATAAACGTACAGTACACGATCGGGATCATAACTTCAACGTATTCGATGAGCAGCAAATACTCCGTCAAGTGGAGCGTCTGGAGCGTCTTCTCCAGAAAGAACAGCCGCTCCTCTTCCGTGAGCAGCTCAACATTCAACATAATGCGCGTCTCGATTGGGGCTACGGAGAATTCAGTACCATCCGCGAGAGCGCGTTCCGGAAACACCATCTTCAGCACACCCAGCGACGCGATGGTCGACGCGATGGTCGAGCGCAGTCGGCTCGAGGGTTCGGTGTCGCCTTGAGGCGTGGCCAAGCCATTTCGAGTCCCACTTCCGAACGCCAACACACTAGCAAAGAGGCTCTGCTGGCCGCCCTTCGCGTCGACCCAGCCGCCGACTGCTGTCCGCGTCGCTGGATTGCTAGGAGTCGAGTTAGGCGACGGCCAAATGCGCCATGGGAGGCTTGTGAGCCACAACCAGGGGGAACGTCGACGCTCAGCATCGCTTGGTGGAGCATTCGGCGGTGGTGGCTCATAGCGGATTGGCACGACAACTCCGCTGGGCCTCGGTACGCGCGATACGCGCGAGCTGCGATTCTGAGATCGGCTCCGCGACCGCGATCGAGTCCGCGTGAGGCAGATACGTTCGAGCAGCAGCTTTTGCGTGGCCTGGCTCTCGAGCTGCGGGTAGCGCTGACACAGCGCGAGCACAGTATCCTGCAGCTGGCTCGGGTCCACATGCATTTTGCTCGCGAGCTCGTGCACCTCAACGAGGATCGCGTCGAGGTCTCGGAGCGAGATGCACGCCATCGTAAAGTCGACGCCGACGAGCACAAAGTTGGTCGCGATCGAGTTGGAGTTTTGCATGCAGCACGCGATGAAGAGCGCGTTGAAGATCTCGACGTTGAAGACGATCTGCTCGGGCTTGAGGTCTTTCACACGGTCCAAGAAGAGGCTCATACAGTTCTTCTCGACGAGCTTGATGATCGGCAGCAGCAGTGCAAAGAGCACCTGCCAGCCCGCCGAGAGGTTGTAGAACACGGCGTTGTACGCCGGGTAGATCACCAGCAGCGACATCTGGCAGAGCGCCACGCACACGAACTGGATCAATGGCCGGCGTTTCTCCGGGTGCTCGCGCAGGAACGTGCGCAACTGAAGCCAGAGCGCGGCGATCATGAACGTGGCCCAGGGTATCGACAGCATGGGGATCGTGAATGGCAGCGGGAAGCCGATCGCGAGCGCGAGCAGAAACGTGACCGCGTTCGTGAGCACCATTACAGGGATCGACAGCGCGAGCGTGATCCACCCGGTGAGCGGCAGCTCCGGGATGAAGAAGCGCAGCTGCTCCATGATCGAGTACGCGTAGACCCACGAGGCGAAGCACGCGCGCAGCCAGAAGCCGGTCGAGTGCTCGATGCCGAGCTCGGGCGGCGCGAGTGGGATGCAGTCCGCGAACGCCACGGCCGCGAGGCACGGCAGCGGCGTGAGCACGAGCACGAGGAACGTGCGCGTGTGCGTCGTGTGCGCGGCGTAGTGCTGGAATGCGCGCAGGCGCCCGACCGAGTAGCAGCCGTGGAGCTCCACCTGCACGGCGTCCCACGCGTGCGCGAGCCGCGCGCGCCACGACCGGTGCGCATTGCGTGCCGACATTGTGGCCTGGCGCTTTATGGCGGTCGTGTCGCTAGGTGGAGGACGTGGGTCGTGCATGGATCTCGGAGGCGAGTGACGAGTGACGATCGCTGTGTACTCCCGGCGCTGTCGAGACTCACGAGGAGAGCACGACACAGCGAGTAATGACCTCTGCTCAGTCACACTCAGCGCCGCGCGCGTCCGCATTTAGACCGCCCCATGGTACCGACGCGCTGTGTACTAAAGGATGGCGCTCCTCACGTCACCATTTGTCTCTTCTTTTGTTTAGGAGCTCGCCAGATTTGGCGCGCTTTGTGGTTTTTTTCGAACACTCGTTACGTAACATCCACACTATTTCAGGAGTTGAAAATAGGACGTTCGACCCAGTTAGTGTGGTCCACTTATGGTGGGTATTGACTGGGTACGGGATTCGGGACGGCTTCCTCCCCATTTTCCCGCATTTCCCGAAAATCCCTCGCGAAAAGCTCCGAACAACATGGACTCATCGAAAGAGCGCAAGAAGCTCCACCGGTGGGAGCAGAAGAACCGATGGATGGGCCACTACGAGCTCAAGTACGGCGTGCTGCCCATCGAGTACGGACCGCCGGTGGCCGCGCCCGTCTCTAACACCGTCGGCGCCGGTGATGCGGCCATGGCCACAGCGGCCACAGCGGCCGCCGTCCCCACGGTCCTCAAGGCCAAGTGCCGCTTCTGCGAGTGCTTTGGACGGGAGGCGCCGCCGTCGGCGTCCTCGCCCGACTTCCTCACGACCAAGGCGGTGGCGGCCGCGGCGGCCGCCGCCGCGGGGCTCGAGTTCCCCGGGTCGCCCATGGCGTCGTCCTCGGGGGACGCCACGGCGGCCGCGGCCGCATTGGACGAGACCAGCTCGAACGCGGACGACTCGACGGGCGGGGCCCACGGCCACGGCCACGGCGGGCCGCTCAAGCGCCGCAAGAAGCGCCAGACGCTCAAGGTCTTTGGGCCCAACTTCCGCACGGACAATCTCGAGTCCCACTTGACGCGCGAGCATCCGGTCAAGTGGAAGGAGTACGAGCGGCTCCGCGACGCCGACAAGAAGGCGTTCTTCCCGGACGGACCCGCGGGCGGCGAGCTCGCGGCGAGCGCCAAGGAGCTGCTGCTCGCGCAGCAAGTGGCGGCCGCGGCCAACGCCGCCGCAGCCATGAACGTGGCCACGCGCAACGCCATGGCGGCGGCCGCCGCGGCCGCGTCCACGTCCACATCAGGAACAATACCATCGAGCCACGGCCACGCCCACGGCAGCAACAAGTTGGCGGCGCTGGCGGGCAATGGCGGCGGTGCGGCCACCGCCCAGATCAAGCACATGGTGCCCACGGAGATCCTGGCCATGGTCGAGCAGCTACTCGCGAGCGCGGCTCTGCGGCAGCAGCAGGCGACGTCGCTCACGCAACAAGACGCTGGCGCGTCGGGGTGGCAGTCGTTTGTGCGCGAAGACGAGACGCTCGCGGACACGCTGGCCGGCGTCGACGACAGCGAGGCCCACACCGCCACAGCATCCACGGCGGCGGCAAGCGGCTCGACCGCCACGGGCGACTGCAAGGTCCTGGGCGCTGAGTTTGGCACGGTCGCGCTCAAGCACGAGCCGCTCTTCCTGTACATTGTGGACATGCTGTGCCTGCGCCCGTCGCTGGACACGACGCTCGCGATGGTCCAGGCGGCGCAGCGGCTCGTGCCCGACGCGGCTGCGCTGCTCGGCGGCCTGACGCTCACGGACGTCGCCGGCGCCGTGCACCAGCTCGTGGCGCTCAACTTGTCGTGCATCGCGCAGCTGCTGTCGTTCGCGTGGGGCTACTCGCTGTTCCTGCGGTTCGTCACGCACAACAACACGGGATTCGTGGACGTGCGCGTCCAGGTCGCCGTGAACGACGAGCTCCATGATCTCCACTTGGTCTCGCTCCCGTTGGACGCCGGTAAGCACACCGTGGACGCACTGGGCGCGGCCATCGTCAAGGCGCTGACCACCGTCGACGCGCGCGCGTTGGAGAAGATCGTGGGGCTCACGATCGACGGCGACCACTTCCACATGCACAAGTACAAGGACGTGGGCTTGTGGCTCAAGCGGCAGGTCGAGGAGGCCACCGAGCAGGCCGCGTTCTACGTGCTCTACAGCGGCGCGTACCACGTGAGCTTCATCGTGGACGAGCTGCTGGACCACTGCCAGGCCGACCAGCACTTTCTGAGCACGCTCGCGGACCTGGAGGCGCTGTGCCGCGGCAACACGTCGCTGCGCGGTCTCATGGGCCCGGAGCTTACGCGGTTCGCGAGCGCGCACTGGGTCTCGGTGTTCAACGAGTGCGAGTGGCTCACGGTGCACCGCGAGACGATCCTCAAGTGGGCCAGCGAGAACGACCAGCACCTCGCGAAGCTGCCGTCCACGCAGTGGTGGATCACGCTGTTTGTGCTCCGCGACGTGCTCAAGGACGTGTACGCGGCGTTCAAGAAGTGCCGCGAGCACAGCGGCTCGCTGGCCGACGTGCAGAAGCATCTGCGCGACCTCGTGTTCCAGCTGCGTCTCAAGTTCAACATCAAGCCCACAATGGCGTCGGACGCGGGTGAGGTCGCGGGCGTCGCCTCTTCGGCAACCGCGGCCGAGCTCGTTGTGGAACTCTCGGCGGCGGCCGCCGGAGGCGGTTCGCATGGCTCCTCTGCAAGCGCGACGACTGCCGCGGAGGTCGCCGCGCAGCTGGACCCGTGCGAGTTCTCGTACCAGGATTTTGTGAGCTTTGTGATCCCGCTGGACCTGTTCATGTACGAGGCCTTCCAGCTCAAGTCGATCGAGGGCATCACGGACGAGGACCGCGTGGCGCTGTACCAGCGCTTCCACCTCGTGCTCATGCTGCTCGTGAACAAGGTGCTGGCCGTGATCAACTCGTCGCCCGAGTCACCCGTGCCGGACGCCGCCACGACGAGCAGCAGCAATTCGCCGCACCAGTACGCGATGCAGATCCCGCCGTCGATCCCGTACGACTTTATCACTATGAACAACGTTGCGGCCATGGACGTGCTCAACCAGCAGCGGTTCCGCATCCGCTCCAAGTGGACGGGCAAGGTGCTGGCGATGATCACGGAGGACCGCAACCGCATGATGGCCGAGTTCGCGCAGCCCAGCGCGCTGTACGAGGCCGCGACGAACGGTGCCAAGCTGCAGCAGTCGGGTGCGTTCAGCTTCCGCGAGGCCTGGAAGCCGTTCGCGGTCGAGTTCCCGTCGCTCGCGAGCTTCGCGGTCGTGTTTGGCGGGCTGCTGAGCGTCACGTGCGCGAGCGACGACGAGCTGGCGCACTACTTTTACAACACGAACCAGTACGCGGCCCCCACGCTCACGCTCGAGGCGCACTTGCACGCCGCCCAGTTCCACAAGCTCCACATGCTGAGACGACAGGGTGACGCCACCATTGTGTAAAGTATGTGGCACAGTGTTACATCTGTAGCATGTACAGACGAATGATCAAAAAGCGATACGTGTTCTACTTTAGCACCGGGTTCAGTTGTTTCGTGAGCTGCTGCTTGGGGTCGCGAGCGTCGTACTCGTCGAGGAAGAGCTGCGTCAACGCCTCAAGAATCGGCCCAATGCCACCATCGACAGTCGAGTCGGTTTCGGCCTTCTGCTTGCGCGAGCGGAACGGCGGGGCATTGATCTGCTCCTCGACAAACGACTGCACGAGCCGGCGCACCTGCTGGAGCAACACGGCCGACCGCAGCGAACTCTTCAGTGGGATCCAGTCGTTGAGCTTGACCGTGACGTCGCCCGACGCCGTCGCACGGTGCGGGAACACGATCTCCATGGCGAAGCTGAACACGCACAGCGCGCTGGGCAAGACCATGCTGGACGACGGCACGTACACCTGCGACGTGTGCAGTTTGACGGCGTACGCGAGGAACGGGCTGACAAAGCTGGACGTCTTGGCGTTGATCGAGCCGGGGTGCACGAACGCGCGCGTCGCGCCGCGATCGCTCTCGGCGCGCAAGCCCACGCGGGACGACGACGACAGCGCCGGGTCCACGTACATGACATTTGGCTCCAGACCGGCGTACAGGAGCGCCGCGATCAACGCGCAGGACGCGACAGAGAGCGGCTGGGGCGACGACGACGACGACGATGACGATGAAGACAGAAAGCCCAGTTGAGCCACGATACCCGCAAACTGTTTCTTGAGCTTCACAATCTCGAGGAGCGAGCGGTAGCTGAGAAAGTACTGACGACAAAACGCCTTCTCGTCTTGGCGCCGGCCGCCGCGAGCGCCACCAAAGCGCTGGCGCCACGTGTTGAAGGCGTTCGCATCGGTGAGCAGGTCGCTGCTGGCAATGGCGAACTGCTGGCGCGCCGCCTGCATCTCCTTTTGGTATCCGTACGGCGCGACAAACGGCGACTTGGTCTCCAGGATGGCCGCGCACGTCGAGAGCGCGTCGAACTCACCAAAGATTGCGCCAAGAAGCAGCAGTTTGCCCACACGCACGTCCACGGGCAGCTGCGCGAGGTGCGAGCCAAGCGTCGTGAGCTGCTCGCGTGTGTCGTCCACGGGGTCGATCTCTAGTGCACCGATTTCAAAGAGTTCGCGGAGTGCGTCGTCCACACTCGACACCTCTGGAGGATCTAGGCAACCCCCCAGGAACTCCGCGCACGACGCCTCGACGCCAAAGGTCTTGATTTGCAGGCACAGCGACGTGAGCGGCGCCCGCTTGATCTCGGGCAGTGGCTGTTCGGGCATCACGTGCTGATACGTCGACCGGGAAAAGAGCCGATAGCAGGTACCGCCGCTAGTTCGGCCGGCTCGTCCGAGACGCTGCTTGGCGTTGGCGCGCGACACCCAGATCTCTTCGAGCAGGTTCGTCTTGGTGGTCGAGTCGTGGCGCATCTCCTTGGCGCGTCCGCTGTCGATCACGACCTTGACGTCCTCGATCGTGAGCGAGGTCTCGGCGATGTTGGTCGTCGCGATGATGCGCACGATGCCGCGCCGCATGCCGAAGATGCGGCGCTGGTCTTCCGGAGACAGCGACGAATGGAGAGGAAGCAGCTCGAATTTGCTCGAATCTCTCAAGAACCGATTGCCCGATAGCACGTCTAGTAAGTTGGAGATCTCTTGCAGACCCGGCATGAACACCAAGATGGAAGCGCTTGCGTGGGAGCTGTTAACGTCAAGTCGTACGACGTCGGTCTCGGTCACAAGGTGCTCGATGAGCTGTTCGATGAGCTCATAATTGAGAACTGACTCGTCCAGTCGATCGAGTGTCATCCACGTGCGTTCGCTGTAGTCGTCACCAGCGGTGTCGCCTTCGGAAATCGCTTGATGGCGCCCGCCTTGCGGACCGCTAGTGTGCTTCCACATTACACGCTGCGTGTGGGAGGTCCCGCCACGGCCAGAGATCGTGACTTTCGTGGACTGCACGGAATCTGAATCTTCCGGTCGGCGGTACGACGGCGACGCCTCATCAACCACAAACTGAGTTGCTTCGATCGTGTCTTCGAGGTAAAACTCCTGCACCGGGAAGGTGCGTCCGGGCACAGAGAGCATGGGGCACAGCGCCTCGCCGCCAAAGTACCGCTGGAAGCTGGCGGCATTCAGTGTGGCGCTCATGAGAATCACTTTCAACGGGCGCTTGCGCAACTTGTTCTTGGTCTCCAGGAACGTACGCAACATGGACAAGAGCACGTCGTTCTGGACGTCGCGCTCGTGGACTTCGTCGACGATGATGTGGCTGAGCTCCTCCTCCAGCGTGGACGCCTCTTGCAGCTTCCGTAACAAAATGCCCGTAGTGCAGAACAGTAGGCGCGTGTGCTTGGTCATACGGTTCTCGAGTCGGATCTGGAATCCACAGAGCGAATCGCCTTGCGCCATTGCCTTCTCGCCCAGCTCGTACGACACACGCTCGGCCAAACTGGTCGCGGCGAGCCGCCGGGGCTGCGTACAAACAATCTGGCAGCGTGCTCCTTGGGACCGAGCCGCCACCATTTCTTCCAGCAGGTACTGCGGCACCTGCGTACTCTTTCCACAACCCGTCTCACCGGAAATTAGGATCACGTTGTGCTTGTCCAAAGCCGTAATGATCTGGTCGCGAAAGCTCGCGATGGGCAGGTCGTTGCGACGAGGAAGCAGCTTCCAGTACTGCTCACTGCGTGTGTTGCGCATGTACAGATCGTGGAGCTCTTTGGACACGAGTTTGTGGACGTCGTCTTCTTCCTCGTCTTCTTCTTGGGCTGGATCGTTCGTTTGAGCAGCCTCAGCAGCAGGTTCGTCTGCTGCGGCGACCTCACCATCTGGCAGATCCGCTTCCCAGTCATCGACGTCCCACGAATCTAGTGTTGGCTGCTCTACAAGGGGTTGAGGCACCGTCGGATTCTCCTTCTGCGATGGTGTCGGCGCTGGCGTTGGTTCGATAACTGTTGGAGCCTTCAATCGGATCTCTTCAGGAATAGTCTGGAAGATTTCGTCGACAAACGCATCGAATGCCTGCTTCTCAGAATCCACGCCAGCCGTGGCCTCGGCCTGTTTCTCACGCTCCCACTCGAGCCACAGCGCTCGGTACGCAGGCGGCATCATTCCATACAGAGGCAAATGAGACTGCAGCGCGTACAGCGCGACGGTCGAGACCGCATCCTTCGCCTCGTCGATCGTGCGGAAGCCGTTCTTCGTCGTGAATAGATCGCTCGGAGCTGAAAACTCCTGGCGCGGAGATCCTTTCTTGTCGAGTGTGATCGAATACAAGTGCGCACCCTTGGTGGACAGCTTCTTGTACTGCGGGCGCGCCATTTTCTGCTTTTGACAGTAGTCCTGGAGCAGATCGCGCGGCGTCTTCCCCGTCCACGAACCGAGCGACGGAGCGAACCCGCCGAGGATCGCGCCACCGGTTTTCAGCGTCAGGTCTTCTTCTGTTTCGACAACCGCTGCTGCCGGCGTGGGTTTCGGTGCGCTCGAGGTTGCTGCAGGCTGGTCGAACAACCCTCCACTGTAGTCTTCCTCGTCGCTTCCGTCCTCAAGAACGACCTCTCTGCTAGTCGGTGGCTTCACAGCGGAAGCAACGTCGCTGTCGTCATCACCTTCACGGAAGCCGAGGCGGCTCTGGCGCCCGTCTCGCTCGTAAAACAGTCGCTCGTCGCCCCCATCACTTGGAGCTGCTGCTGCGGGGGCCTCACTCGCGCTTTCTTCCTCGCCACCTTTTTTGGGCTTGCCGCGAGCCTTGGTCGGCTCGTCCACTTCACCCCGCAGCTCGTGCTGCTTCTTACGGTAGTCCGCCTCGCTCCACCCGAGCCGAATTAGCTGCATGCGCAGCATCTGGATGTCCTGCGACACGACCTTCTGTTTCTTCTTGGTGAGCTTGCCGCTCGCCTTGCCGTCGCGCAAGCGGTCGTTGAGCGCTGTGTACTGCGCCTCCAGGTCGCGCAGCTCGCGCTCCTCCGGGGTCATCGCCGCTTCCTGCCTTTCGAGCTCCTTCTCTCGCTCTTCCTCGGCCTCGAGCTGCATCAAATACCGCTGCGTCCACGACATGGCCTCTTGCACCTCCTGCGTGGCCTCCGCGGACTCGCTACCAGGCTGCTGCTCCACAGCGGCCGGAGACGGCGCCATAGTTGACGCGACCTCCTCGATATCATCATCGGCGTCCCAGCTCTCGACGGGCTGCGCGGCACTCTGGATGCGCTGGCTGATCTCCTCGAGCGACGCGGTCTCCTGGTCCTCCACAGCCGACGGCGCTGCAGCCGCTGCCACCACCGCGAGCAACTCGCCGGCGGCCTCATCGTCTGCGTTCGGCCCCGCGCGCTTCCGCTCGGGCTTGGCGCGCAGCGCCACCGGCAGCGCGTCGCTCGGCAGCTGCAGCGCCAGGAACAGCAGCGCGTCCTCCCACGAGTTGGCGTACGCGAGCGCCTCGCGAATAAGATCCTGCGGCACGCCGTACTCGTCGCGCAGCACCGCGACGGCGCGCGCGATCTTCTTGGCCGTGCGCTCGCCCGTGAGCACGTCCAGAGCCGCGCGCGTCTTGCGGTTCACGCCGGGACGGAACTGCGCGCGTTGCTCCTGGCGCGCGCATTCGAGCAGCGCGTCGTGGAGACGCGTCTCCAGCGCGGCGGGCAGCTCGAACGCCGCGTCCATGTGCCTCGGGGCGCCTGTGCTGGTCGCCATCTTGTTCCGAATGACGTTGTCTTGGTTGGCTCTCTCGCACTTAGTGAAAGTACGTGTAAAGTACGGACGGAGCACGAAGAGACGTGGGGACGCGCCTGCAGAGCACGCGGGTGCATTCCCCGAGCTATGACGGTGAAGAAGAAAGAGAGCGAGACGCGATTCACGGCGCGCGGCAGCAGCCTGGGCGGCGGTAGTGGCGCGCTCGCCGCGCGGGTCGTGCCCGAGGCCGCGAAGAACCCCGTGCGCGCCAAGCCCATGCGCGGCCCGGGCATCACGAACAGCGCACCGACGACGGCGTTCGCGAGGCCGCCGTCGCCAACGGCGGTCGGGCGCTCAAGCGATGAGATGCTGCTCCAGATGGCCGCGCAGCCCGTGGCGGTGAGCCACTCGCAGGCGCAGGCCAAGCTCAAGGAAGACGTGTGCGTGCAGATGCTCATGGGCGGCTACGTGCAGTCGTACGTGGACATGTTCTACCTCACGCACCGCCCCGAGCCCGTGGGGGACGGCGCCAGTGGGCTGGAGATCGCCGAGATCGAGTTTCTACGGGACCAACTCGTGACTGCCGAGCACTGCAAGCGCCGCGGCGACATCCCGGACGTGCTGAACGCGTACGAGAGCCTCGCGAGCTACTGCGCCGAGAAGAACGACATCAAGACCATGATCTTCTTTTACGAAAAGTGCCTCGAGATCGCGCGGCTTGTGAAGGACCCGATGTGCGAGATGCGCGTGCTGAGCAAGATCGGCACGGGGTACCACACCCTCAAGGAACTGGAGAAGGCGCGCGAGTACCTGGAGCCGCACGTCGCGATCGCCCAGGCAGTGTACGAGCACGAAGACGACGCCATGCTCCGAGGTGATGCGTTCATGTTACTTGCCCGCGTGTATGTCGACCTCGCCGTCGCGCACGAACGCAAGCGGCTGTTCGCGGAGGCGATCGACTTTTACAAGAAGAACCTGGACTGCGCGTCGCAGGCCAACGAGGTGGAGGCCGTCGGAGAGGCGCAGCTCGAGATCGGCATCTGCTACAACATGCTCGAGCAACCGTCGAACGCGCTCCCGTTCTTGGAGTCGTTCTTGGAGTCCTGCCGGGGCCTCGGTAACATCGAAGGCGAAGGGAAGGCATGCGCCGAGCTCGCGACCGCGCACGAAAACCTCGGTAACAAGCAACTCTCGATCGAATACCTCAACCATTACGCTATGATCGCAACCAGAGCCGACAACCTGACCAACCAAGCCGATGCCTGCCGACGTCTTGGGCACATCTACTCGGCCTCGCACGATTTCCAGCGCGCTCGGGAGATGCACGAGAAGAACTACGAGCTCACGCCGGCCGTGGCTGCCAGCACGGGCGATTCGACTGCCATGAACTGCTCCCGCATCAATGTTGGCGCCGCTCGGGCCAACGACCGAATGGCGATCTTCCTCACGCTGATCAAAGACGACTTTCGTGGATTGTTGGAGTGGAAGAACTCACGAACGTTGCCCACCGCTGATTAGGCTAGGGCATTTTTTCAGTCGGTTCTCCTCATGTGGAGTGTCCAATACACATCCCTATTGTATTATCGAGTTTATGAGCTCTCTATTCTTCGCTACGAGAGGGAGGTCCGGGCGATTCGCCCTCCTTGAGGGGGTCTACGACGCTAACGCGAAGCAATCGCCCGTCGAGTTCCTTCAAAGATGACACGAGCACGGGTGAGACCCAGTTCACCCAACAGCGTTATTAGTGCTGTCTCTCACCTGTCCATTCATCTCTGTGACTGCCTCAAGCGCATCCTCGAACGACGAGTACTCCAGCCGCGCCCAAAGATGCGTCGACGAGTGCGCCGGAGTGATGAGCAGCGCTGCGTTTCAAAGTCCACGTAGAGAAACTGGATTAGCACCATGGCACACATCTAATCAATCGGCGCGACCCCTGCGCAGCACACGCACACTTTTCGAGCTTGCCGAACACTTCGAACGCTTGCCGTAACCGGATCTCGTCAGTCTTCCAGTGGAGACCTAGAAACAACAACCACGATTAGCTTGGCCCCTCCAAAAGAGAACAGGCAGTACCACAAAGCTCCTCACCAATCACAGACACATGCGTAGACAGAGCGCGACACGCGACCGCCGTCGCGGGGCGCGTCGCGGCGGCGCGCAGCCCCACGCGG
Organism: Pythium folliculosum; assembly: GCA_023336295.1. NCBI lineage: Eukaryota > Oomycota > Peronosporomycetes > Pythiales > Pythiaceae > Pythium > Pythium folliculosum. Next base: position 17,617 of record JAADWV010000171.1, read on the forward strand.
CCGGCGAGCACGGCCACATTCAGTACCATCTCGACCAATGTCGACGCTGCGTTTCGTTGGCACAACCCCACATGTGGCCGCCACAGGCAAGACCATCACTCTGAATCGAACAGCTCCAAACTCATGACTACTGGGTAGTCATTCGAACTACCCCTTGAAGAAACCCACACTGTCACTCGGTCACTTCCAGTGCCTGGGACACGTAAGCGACGGAGACGCCTCTCTCCCTCACTCTTTGCGTGGGCGACGACGATGGAGCAAGTGCCCGGGGATAAGCTCATGACGGAGGCCGCGGCGGCCGCCGTGGCGCCGCCCATGGCGTCCGGCGCCGGGTTATTACGTCCCAAGACCGGTCTGCTGAGTCGCGCGGCAATCGTACGCTCGAAGATGCGATCCGCGAAGGGAGAACGCAAAGGTGGCTCACGTTCTTGTTGGCGATGCACGCGATGTGTATAGGCTACGGTGCTGCAGTACTGGAAGACGTTCGACCTCGACAGCAAGCGCGTGATGTTGGACACACAGGGAGGCGCGATGCGGACGGAGAAAGACTCGAGCCTGAAATCGCGCAAGAAGCTGGCCGAGACGACCAAGAACTTTCGGAAGCTCTCGGATCCGGAAAAGATCTCAGGTGTGGGCGGGCTGCTGCGCGCCTACCAAGAGGAAATCGACAACCTCACACGCCGCGCGAAATACGCGGAAAACGCGTTCTTCACTCTCTACAAAGGTCTCTACGCCGCGCCCGATCCCGTGCCGTCGCTTGAATCGATCCACGACATGACAAAGACAAATGATCTCGAAGAGGAAAATAAGAAACTCAAGCGCGAGCTGCGTGACTATGAAATTGAATTCTCCTCGCTCAAGAATCAAGAAATCACGATCCGCAAACTCGAGGAACAGCTGAGCAACATGGAGCACAGCATGGATGACGTTCTGCACCAGAAAGTCGCTGAGCGATGCAAAGAGCTCGAAAACCAGTTGATGGCCAAGAACGTCGAGCTTGCGCAGCAGCAATTGGATTACGAGCGACAGGTCGACCAAGGCCGCCGCGATCTGCGCGAGGCGTCGACACGTCTGGACGCGCTGCAGTCAGAGCTGTTTGCACACAAGCAACGGTCGGGGCTCGCGAAGAGCGCGTTCGACGCCGAGATGGAAGTCATCTCACAAGAGGCGATCATGATGCAAACGCTCCGCCTGGAGAACACCCAGTTGAAGAAGCAGATTGAAGAGCTGCTTAGTGTCACGACGAGCGACAACACGCCAGGTTCGTTCGGCTCAGCGACGCCGAGCACACCGTCCAACACTCTGGAACTGTCTCAGAAAGAATCCACGATCGTGAGCCTGCGCCAGGAGGTACTTCGCCTGAAGGAGATGCTCGGTCGAGCAGAGGACGATACTGCGACGCAGAAAGAACGCCACGAGGACTTGCTCCAGCAAGCCAAGCGCACCCACGACGACCTCTCGGCACAGCTTGCCGCGCGGCCGACGATGGAAAAGTACAACGATGTGCTTCATCAACTTCGTGTGCTGCAGCAACTGGAGTACAATATCGTGGACGAAGAAGACCACGTGACCACCTCTGCCGGTGGAAGTAGCTCTAGCGAGACTAATGCGTCCCAGTCGTCCAGTGAGCTCGAGAAGGTCCTCGTCGCGCGTGTTCGACGACTCGAACATGCACTGCAGCAGCGTGAGCTGGCGCTGCTCGAGAAGACAAACGAGATGGAGACACTCCATGCGGAGACTCGTGCTCAGAGCGAGACGATCCGCGATCAGAAAGCTCAACTGCGCAGACTGGAAGAGACCGTGGATGCACTCGAAAGCCGGCGCACGATTGGTAAGCCGAAGGATGTGGGAAGCGAGATCCTCATGGATGCGGTCGAGGATCAACTCGGTGAAAGCAGTACCACCGGAGCTTCGAACCCGAACAACAGCGCCGGTGGCACAGGATCGGACAGCAAGATGTTTGAGATCGTCCGTGGCCAGCGCGACCGCTTCCGCGAGCGCATGAAGGAGCTCCAGGCGGAGAAGAGCAAGATGGAGGAGCTCACCACGGCGTATCAGAGCCAAGTGGCTCGCCTCGAGAACGACAACATGCAGCTCTACCAGAAGATACGCTATCTGCAGAGCTACCAAACCAGCGGGTCGGCTAGGAAGGCACCGGGAGGCAGTGGCAGCAACATGCGCGTGTTGCCGGGTTCGTCGCACGCCGGTATGCCTGATCTCGAGGGCGGCGAGGTCGAGGCGCGGTACAAGTCGATGTACGACGAGAAGATGAACCCGTTCCAGCAGTTCAACAAGATCGAGAGCCAGCAGCGCTACACGAACCTCAACACGGTGGACAAGATCCTGCTCAACAGCGCCAAGATCTTTTTGGGCCACCGCATCACGCGCAACTTTGCGTTCGGCTACATCCTGCTGCTGCACTTTCTCGTCTTTTCGACGCTCTACACGTTCATGCACCGCTGCGGGATCAGCAACGACAACTGAGACCCGCGAGACCTGATACGTATCCTGCTCGTCTGATTCCTAACTACCCTGATATACATGAAGTTCTTAACCGTTTGTTGGTTTTTTTGCGTTTTTTGGAGCTGGTCACAGATCCAGCGAGCAGCTCCAAACATCAAGACCATCCTCACCATGAAGCCGTGGCAAGCGCTCGCCAAGGGCGCGCTGTGGCTGCCCGTGGGCGTGGCCATCAACTCGCTCGTGGTCAGCGCCGCGAGCGTGCGCGGCCGCTCCATGCAGCCGGCGCTGAACGACGGCGTGCGCCAGGCCAACGTCGTGCGCGACCGCGTGCTGCTGGACAAGTGGTCTGTGCAGGTGCGCCACCAGTACACGCGCGGCGACGTGGTCGTGCTCGCGTCCCCGGAGAACCCGAGCGAGCGGCTCGTGAAGCGGCTGGTCGCGCTCGAGGGCGACATCATCGAGGACCAGAGCGGGCGCACGCTCATGGTGCCGCAGGGCAAGTGCTGGGTCGAGGGCGACAACACAGCGCTCAGCGACAGCGACAGCAACGCGTTCGGCGCCGTGCCGCTCGCGCTCATCGACTCGCGCGTGGTCGCGGTCGTCTGGCCGCCCTCACGTATGAAGCTGCTGGAGAACAAGATGCCCGAGAACCGGTCCATCGTCTAGCTCCGTAAATACTTCCCACCCACCAATAGACTGTCGATTCACGTTCTTGTGGTGCTCGTGGCCCGAGACACGGAGGCGCTTTCGCAATCGTGTTGATGAGACTGCAAGGCCGCGTGGGGCCGGCTGTGACGTGGCAGTGGGTGATCCGAACGGTACGGTTCAGTGTTGAGACATGCCCACGAGCAGCAGACCATGACCGTTGCGTTTTGCTGGCTGCCTCTCGGTGTTCCGCCTCCGCTCGTGTTTCTGCGCTCGGTTCAGTGCGGCGCGACCATGCGCTGGCTGGCTGGCCCTGGCTGGCTGCGTCTGGTCTGGAACCGTGCAATATGCGACGTGGCTGTTCAAGGATCCCCAGGCTCGAACCCTGGTGCACCATAGCTTACCGGTACCACCGCCTGAGTCGCCCTGACGCACGAAAAAGAACAAGAGAGAGAACGTGACGAGGCGGCGCGAATCCGCCGGCTCCCGCTGCTCATGCCTGGCGACAGGAGCGACAGCAGCGACGGAGCAAAGCAAAGCCGCTCTGGATAAAAGAACGTGGCGACTGATCGTCGCCCGTCCTTTTGGGTGGGGCATTTTGATGGGCGATTTTCAATAGAAAATTTCACGAGATAAATGCGAGGCTCGCGCGAGGATGGGGGGAAGGAAGGCGTGCCGCGGCATGTATCCGCTGGGATGTATTACCACGGATTCCCAATAGTTCTGTATCATCGGCCGGGGTCGAGGCGCCGCGCGTCATGGATATAGGTGGTTGGTGCGGTTGTTTGCGCGGCTCGCCAACCATCGTTGGTACAATTTCTCTGATGCGCCTAGCCTTCCCGGCGGGCGGGATCAGGACGAGTGGGATGGGATCGGAGCCGTTTCCTGCCCTGCGTGCTCTATGCGCCATGGGGGCACTGCCACCCGAATTTCAGCCTGCATGTCTGTCTGTCGCGATCTGTTCGGCGCGCGCCGACCATGCAGGCTGATCTAACAGCGTCGTGACGATGCTTCATCACTCAACGGTTCTGCCGCTCTCACGCGCCATGAGTTATCAGGCAGCGTGAGGCGCTTGCCTGCGAAATGTAAAAAAACAGATAAAGACGGGAAAACCTTGCCGCAAACACCGCGGTTTGCGTCGTCGAAAGCACGGCGCCGGGTAAGGCCTGCCCCAACGGCATCGTCGAGACTGGGTGGCGTGGCTACAGTACCGGTGCTGATGGACCCTGCGTCAGTGTGTTGCTCGCCCGTCGGGCCGCCCAGCGGATTTAAATCGGCGCCTGGCTGATTGGTTTGGAATCCAAACTTTGGATTGGCTGGCTGGATGGGCCAGGCCGGAGGTGCGTCCGGTGCACTTCGATCTTCGAGGAAGTCTCAAGTGGCTGCGCAAATGGACTGACGTCGGCAGCTCAGGCGACTTCGAGAAGACGGGCCACCTCTTGGCGAGTCGCGCCGGGATCGGGTGGTGGTCGTGGCTTGACGGTGGACACGCTCATTCCCCCGTGCAGTCAAGGCAGCTCGGTGGCGATCTTTCCGCGATGCGGAGGAACTTCCTCAGGAAGCCAAGTCGATTGTGTACACAAAGCGCCTCAGGCGTCTTTGTCGCTGCCGCGAAGAACGGATAGTCGCGCGAAGCGGCGGCCCTCCTCATGGATAGTCTGAGTAGGGTGCACTTGAGTTTCAAGTTGAAACGCCAGCAGATGCTCGTTTGTGGCGCTGGCGCATCACGCGCGGATTCACCCAGAAGGAGTGAGAGGCCATGGAATTCCGGGTGAACAAGTACCGGTACTTCACAGCGCCCATCCACCGTGGGGGCCGACGCGCGGCAAAGACACGCTTGGGCGGGAAGATCTCACCCTTCATGGTCTCCTCAGCAAGAATGCGAGGAGGCGGAGCGCCGTGGTGTTGAGCTGCTTGGGGTCCGGCCGCCGCGGTCGTAGAATGGAGACAGCGCTCGCCGGCCAGCACATGGCGCGCATGGGAGAGTGCCTGGCTCACGCCACGCGAACACGATTGATACACGCTGGTACGCCGATCAAACAACATGCGTGTGTCCGTGTGGAAAATGCGGGTTGTGTACTCCATGTATACTACTCTACTGTACGGGCGCGAAGCGTCTCTATAGCTCTCTAAATGCGCATTTGTCTAGGCCATGCATCGAACGCACTCGCCGGCGTGGGCGTCATAAATACGTCTTGGTCGTCTTCCCTTCTCGGGTCTGGGTCCCCAATAATGATAACTTGGCGGCTTTAGAGCCCCATGCGGCGGATGCGCGCGGCGTCCGACTGGCTGAACACGGCGTTGGTCTTGCAGTCGATCGAGCAAAAGCCCGGCGCCGGCGAGGTCGTCTCGAGGAACGACTGCGCGCAGTTGTTGCACTTGTTGGTCTCGGCGTGCATCGCGCGGCCGTACTGCGAGAGGCGCTGGCCCGTGATGGCCTCGCTGAGCGCGAAGAACACGCGGCGCGTGCCGCTGCCGGGCTTCATGGTCACGATGTCGTCGTCCACGAGGCGCGTGAAGAGCGTGGTGGCGGCGCGGCGGTTCTCGACCACGCCGGCGTCCACGAGCCAGCTCACGGCCTCGGACTGCACAAAGTACTCGTACGCGAGCCGCGAGTGCTTGTGCGTCGAGTGCGACGCGATGAGCTCGACCGCGACACGCACGAGGTCCTCGTCGTCCTCCATCTCGCTGTCGGACTGCGAGGACTCGCTCGCGGTGGACGCGGCCGAGGCGGCGCTGGGCGACGCCGTGATGGCGTCGCCGGCCGTGCAGCTCTTGCAGACGCGCACGGCGCTCTCGAAGCCGAACTCGGCCACGAGCTGCGTGTACGGGCTGCAGGCCGCGCACACGAGCTCGCCGCACGCGCGGCAGTGGTGGCGCCGCCGGCTGAAGAGCGTGAACGGCTCGCTGCAGCGCAGGCACGCGTCGCTGTCCGTATCCGGGCGCCACGTCGGCTGGGTCTTCTTGAGCGGCGAGGCGGCCGAGCCCGAGGGCGAGAGCGTCGGTGCGGAGACTCCCATGGCGGAGTGGTGTGTGTAGATGTGAGGGGGGGAGGCTTGGGGGAGGAGGAGCGGAGCGGTGGGCAACGGAGACCACGGCAGACACTCGACACACGCGACGGAAATCGGAAAGTGAGAGTCCGGCGGTGGCAGTGCCATGGCACTGCGGCTGCTGCCGCCAGGAGAGGCACTCACTCCCCCATGTACTCAGAGCAGCCAAGGGAGAGAGGGGGGAGATGGGGAGGTAGAGAGGACCCACTTTATCCGAAAGAGGACTGCCAAGTGTCGAGCAAACGATGGCGAGACCGCCACGGCTGTGTGCTCATGCCGCCTCATCTCTGGCGGTTCCCCCAACCACCGCCCACTCTTGACAAGGCCCACTCGCGCCGCTGGCAGTGGGCCAGCTGGCCATCAAATACCTGCGAGAGGCGATATCACGCGCGTTCAACAAGATCGCACGAATAAGCGATATGGAGTCATAGGGGGCTCTCAACCTGTCTAATGGCATATATTGCCATAACCAGACGTGCCACGGAATGCCACCGCGCTGGTGGTCTGGTACCGATTCTCGCAGGTTCCACCTGGTCGCCCGTGGGTGAGGTTGTCACGACTGGTGGCACCGGATCTCTTGGTGCTGCTGCCACGGGGCCATGGAGACATGAACACCACCACGGTCTCCCCAATGCCGCTGGCAAATTCCCCCAACAGGACAGCCTGCTGGAGGCTCGCAGGACTAGTTCTGTTTTCCTGGTTATCGTCCATATCCGACACGGTGAGCCTCCTATGGATAGGATACGAAATGTGCCACCACCACTGTGCAATACTGTACATAGGAGCTCCGTGATTGCACAAATGGAAGACTCTTGAAAGTGGCACCGCGCGGCACATCCCGACGGCGAAAGCGTCACACACGCCGGGGCGCGGCGGTGGTGCCGCGTGCGTCGACTCCCAGGATGGATCCAGCAGCGGGATCACTCGCTTGGTCCGAGCGACACAAACGTACGTACCAGGAGCCTTGTATGTACCGGTACAGTATTCGTCGCGCAGTGGATTTCTTTCCGCCGACTTTCCGCTTCCTTGTGTGAGCTGGACAGAAGCGTGTGCGAATGGGCTGGTTCCGGCCATACAAATCCGAGGATGTCTGCGTCTGAAGGTGGTACCCACTTGGAACTTTAGCCATTCCCAAAAGGCGAGAGCCTTGAAGGGAGATGAGGCCATGCCTCTGGCCAGGGCTCGTCTCTGTGCGACGTCAGTGGCGTCTGGGAAGTTGATGTTGGCATTTTTTTTTGACAGGCAAAAGACTGGGTGCTGCTACAAATCGCAGTCTCAGCGTTCACCGCCTGTGGAGATCCCAGAGACCGATGGCTGTCAACGCCTTTTTGTTCGCGACGGCCAGCACGGCCAGCAGCGGCCAGCAAAGAGCCAGGCTGTTCAAGTCTACGCGACACGGCCGCGTACAATCTGCTCGTGCGAAACCGCAGTGCTCGGCGGAATGCCATGAAGAGAAGATTTGCGGTGGTGGCGCTGTGTATGTGTGTATGTGTACACACACTTACAAATTTGGGGCTCAACACGACGGCGAATATTGAAATATTGGGCGCGATCCTCCGATCCGCGGGTGTGCACCCTGCGCGGTCAGCGCACCCTGCGTCATCACGAGCCGTGAGGAAAGGAAGAGAGAGAGCGATTGCTCATAGCGATGCGTGACTACTCGAAGAGACAGCGTGGCCACGACCCTTGTATGAATCGACAAGTCTTCATTTTATTTGTTTATCGTTTTGTGGAAATTCGCGCATTCTGTTGCCATTTTTTTCCGGCAGTTTGGTGGCGCTGCTGGCGATCGCGTTGCACTCTGCCAGAAAGAGGCAAGCAGGCCGCTCTTTTCTCGGCTTTGGGCATCAGGGCGGCCGACACGACAGCGTGTTGGCCTGGAGTCCGGTCATTTCTTTGTCGGCCTTGCAACGAAATCGGCTGGCTGGCAGTCGCTGCCTCGAGGCTCGCGGGACGGAGCGCCCAGGTGGTTCCAGGAGGGGGACGCGAATGTCCCACTGCGCTGACAGCTCGCGCCTGAGGGGATGAGACGAGCGGTCCGCGCGAGCCAATCGCGCGGCTCCACGAAGAAAGAGAGCGCCGATTGATGCGTAAGCGCTGCATGCTTGCCGCCGCCAGTGTGCTCCCGTCACTTGCCCGGAACGTGATTGTGCGCGGGTTTTGCGTTTTCAGCTGCGAGGAGGCAGCGCCGAGAAAGTGGAAAGAGGAGGAGAAAGAGGAGGAGACGGAGAGGGCTCCGTGCCACCATGGCAACCCGGTCGTGGCTCTGTGGGTGGATACAACGCCCGGGACACGGTGAAAAAAAGTTTTCGAACGCGAGATGGGTATGTCGGACGCCCACCGCATCCCCCGTCTTGTATCGCCGTGGATTTCTAACGGGCGGACGCGCATCTCCCAGTCTTATGAACACCACCCACCAGGTGAGGTCGGACGCTCTAAAAGGCCGACTGCTGGCAACGACGGTCGTTGCCCCCGCCCTGACAGAGTGGGCTTGGGTCATCTGAGAACACCAGTCCGTGGCCGCTCTCTCGCGCCGCACCAGACGGCGAAGTGACCAGGCGATGATGCTTACACTTCGACATGCCTGTCGACGACTTGTCGACGAGCTGATGGCCTGCCGGGTGGGGAGCCATTCACGAGTTGCTTCTCCAGCGGCTGGAGCTTGGACTGGACTGGATGGAGCCATCGCAGACTCGCTCTGTGGACGAGAGCGCCGGCATGTCGTGGATCCGGACACCTCAGGTGTCCAGGTGTCACCTGGTGTCCGGATCGTGTCACACCAAGCGCGATCCGTTAGTCACGCGGCGTGATAGGCCGAGCCTTCAGTACCAAGGTAAGAAGAGCAGGGTAAAGCAGAGCGTTGAGCCCTTCACACAAAGAACGAAGAGTGCTGTGAGAGAACAACACGGGAGACCTAACTAACTGTAAAGCAGGAGAAGCTGCTCTCTGAGATAACGAGGAGCCGCTGTCGACAGCGCAATACGTACGTAAAACGCAGCGAAAAACGGAGTCCTGAGATGCAGTGAGATGCACTTGCGCACGTGCAGGTGGGTGGATCACTTCACAACTCATTGTCGGTGAGAGGGGCGGTTCTCCTGGACCCTTTGGATGGGTGCTTCGTTGAGCTTCCACGGCGTTCCTTCTTGAAACAAATCACCCCCCACAGCCGTCCTTTGTGGACCACCAGGGTGGAGGGTGGATCTTGATGTATCTTGGGGGTTTTACATGCGAAGAGTCCCAAGATCTCCACGCAACCTTGCCGGAGGATCTCCCGCCCGTACCGAAGGTGGAACTACAGTACGGGGGAGTAATGTTGGACAAGGACGCACAGGATCCTGGATCCAGCGTTGTTGTCCGCAAGGCTGCACAATAACGTTGAGGGGGGACTCTATCCTCCCACAGTGGATCGATCGAACACCAGCGCCATGGATACGCCGTGCACCGTCGTACTCGGCCGATCTGACAACGGCGCAGCAGCGGAAACATGCGCATTTCGTTCTCAGACCAGGCGCACGGGCCCGCGGTGACAGGCGTGCCACTGTGGGTCTCGAGCGAGCAAACGAACGAACGAATGATTGAACGCTCTCGGGGACACGATGATGCTTCGTCTGGTCTAACCATCACAGAACAGGGCGAGAGGGGACGATCCGCGTTGGCTCCAAGCGGGAAACGCTCGGCGTCAACAAGCGCGGTGTGGCCACCGCACGGAAGCGGGCGTGTTGAAACGGAAGACGAGCTGACCGGACGTCCCCCGTTCATGACCTGATCGACGCGAGTGTCCCTCGTCATTCCTTTATAGAGGTTCTCGTGCCAGCCCACGAAACAGCAAACAACAACAAAACAATGCCACGACAAGGCCAAGTCCACAATCAGATGTATCCGATTCCAGAGGTTCAACGCACCAGTTGACTACTAGGTAGTCATGATTGACTTCTTGGTAGTCAATGGTGCCACGCAGGGCATGAAACGGCAACCTTGGAACTCCGGCAAGCCGAATATGGAGCGCGCGCCGCACGCCGTCGCCGCGGGGCCGCAGTCGATGCGCGTCTACTAATACAAGAGACTCTTCCTGCTGCCACGCTGCCACCGATGAGCCACGCGCGCGTGGACCCGGACCTCGGGCGGCTCCACGCGCGGCGCAAGTACGACACGCAGGCGCTCCGCGCCAAGGTGCCGTGGTACCGGTGCGTTCTTGTCTCGTGTGGACGGCGTTCTCGTCCCCCATGGTCCACCAGAATGCCTCACTATGTGGCTCTGCTCTTTGGCTCGATGCGACAGCAACACGTTTGAGGACGCGGATGCGCCGCTGACGGCGGCGCTGCCGCCCGAGCCGACGGCGCTGGATCCGCCGCTGCGCGTGCCGCCGGAGCTGCGGCCGCTGGGCCACAAGAAGCGGTACCTGCGCGCGATCCAGCTCATCGAGGACGCGGCCTCAGCAGGGATCCAACGGCCTGTGGACGAAGACGGCGGCGGACCGGCCGTGCTGTCCCAGACGACTCGGCCGTTCGAGAAGACGCTGCGTCAAGAAGTCCGGGACCAGCCGAAGAAGCACGGCAAGGCGCCGCCGCCGCTGGCGCGCACCGTAAGCTTCCCAGCGCTCGTCGTCTCGCACCCTCAGGTGCCCAAGCGCGTGGGGAAGATGGAAACGCGCGGGAACGAGGCGGTGCTCGGCGAAGCGGACGAGTGTGGAGACGACGACGACGACGACGACGACGAGCGGAGCGTGACAGCAAACGCGAGCCCACACGTTGAGCCGCGCATGCAGAGGCGAGAAACGACGCTTGGGAATTCCAAGTCCGCCGGGCGACTGGTGCTCGTTCGCTTGCTGCTGGCTGGAAAGAAACGACGTGGTACTAACGCTCCTCCCCTTCTGTTGCTGTTAGTTGCCACTTTCGCACCGACTGGATGGGCTCGGACAGAGCTCGCGGCGGTCGATACGGGAACAATCACGCCGGGTGTCGGTGGAGGAGGCGCAGGACCTGTCTAACAGCGACTGCTACTTTGGCCCGACGGCTAAGACGCGGTTCTACGACCAGTACCGCCAACTGCACTCCAAGCCGTACCTGTTTGTAGAGGACCCCGAGCTCGTCAGCCCGCGCAACGTGAGAGATGCCGACGGATTCCTGGAGATCCCGTCCAACACGCAGAGCAAATTTACGCCGGCGTACCCCTCAGCGTCGTATCTGAAGGGCGTTGAGCGTGACCTCTCGATGGTCGGCTCGGGCATCGAGTTCAGCGACTGCAGTCTGCCGAGCGAGGACAAGCTATCGCCGCGGTCTCAGTTCATCACGGCGGCGGTCACGCGCCCGCACTTGGCGTCTCCGTTCATGCTGCGTGAGGCGATGACCAAAGTGTACGACTTTTCCTTCCAGTCGCTCGGGGACGAGTTCATCGCCGAGTTTGCGCGGTGTCTTCGAAACGAACTGCCGTTTGTGGAAGAAATCAACGTCCGCGACAACCGCCTCAGCGACGAAGGGCTCGACGCGCTGCTGCGTGCCATCGCACGCGGCAGCACGATGCTGCACCTCCATCGGCTCGACATCTCGCAGAACGTGATCGGACCCAAGAGTGCGCTCACGCTCCGCTCGTTCGTCGTGACGTCGTACTGCAGTCTCAAGTCGCTGTTCGTGGACAACGCCGACATTGACGACAACGAGTGCGCCGCGTTTATGACGGCGTTTGAGAAGAACCTGTCGATCCGAGAGCTCTGGATGAGTCGCAACAGCATCGGCAAGTCCGAACATCTCAACGTCGTGCAGCCCGACTTTGTCACGGGCGGGGAAGCCATCGCGAGCATGCTCAACTGCAATCACGTGCTCGTCCACCTCGACTTGTCGTGGAACTACCTGCGTCTCGAGAGCAGCATCACGCTGGCCAAGTCCATGTTCGAGAACCACACGCTCGTGCACTTGAACGTCTCGTACAACGCGTGTGGCGACGCCGGCGCGATGATGTTTGGGGAGGCGCTGCGCGAGAACCAGTGCCTTGAGGTACTGAATCTGTCGTACAACAGCATCGGCTGCAAGGGCGCGCAAGTGCTCGCGAACGCGCTTCCCGTCAACCGAACGCTTCGCTCGTTGATTTTGGATGGCAACTGCATTGGCCGCGAAGGTGGCCAACCGCTCTTGTTCGCGTTGTGCGCAAACAAGAACGATCTAGGATGCGATATCAGTCTCCACGCCTGTAATCTATCGAGCTCCGTCGCGCCAGTCGCAGTAGTGCCATCGGCCCCGCGTAACCGGGAGGAGACCCCGGCTGCGTCGACTATGAGCCAGCCAGCGCTAGACAGTGTTCATACCACGTCGATGCCATCGTACGGCGCCAAGAGTGCTTGCGTTTTCAGCGCCATGGAGCCGACCGGTCGATACACGTTGCACCTTCAGGATCCGTATGACAAGATGATGGTGGCGGAGCTCGTGCGGCTTGCCGCATTCAAGAAAGGGTGTAGATTTGTGCGTCTCGAACACCGCGCGTCTCCAGGTGCAGCGAAGAAGGCGATCCACCTCGTCCGCAAAGAGAGGAAGGTCACCAACTCCACGATGCCAAAGGCGTTGCAGCGTCAAGACTCGCGCTTGGGGTCGAGCGAGGACCCACTGGAGATCCTCGGCTTGGATGCGCTCTTCTCGGAAGTGGATCGAGACCACTCGGGGTCGGTCGATCGAAAGGAAGTGATGAGCGTGCTCAACCGAATTGGCTTGTTTCCGAGAGCAGAGAACCTCGCAAGCGTGCTCGAGAAGTACGACTTCAATCGCTCTGGCGTCATTGAGCAGGGCTCCGAATTCTCCGCCTTCTTCTTCCACGCAGTGTTCCAGCTGATCGACAGTGATAGCTCCGGGAAGATTGATGCAGACGAAGTCGAAGAAGCGTACAAGATGCTCGGCATCAATGACTACGACGAAAAGGAAATCATCGGGGCGATTGCGACGTATGACATCACTGGTGACGGAGAGATGGAAGAGTCCGAGTTTGTCACGTTCATGAAGGACAAGCTGCTAGATCGAATCAAGCTTCAGTTGAAGGGCGCTTTGGTTAACCCCCACGGCGGCGACCCTAGCGGCGACACCGAGCCATTTGTGCTTCTGCTCGATTCTACAACACAAAGACCGTGGTGTGTTCCAGAGGACGGGATTCTCGAGATCGATTTTTTGTATGAACGAGAGGCATTTTCATCAAGCGATGAAGCGACGAGGTATGCCAAGATCCCGCAGTCGGCGATCGAGAAACTCATCCATAACATCACAGACCTTGCCGATTCCAAGAGTGAGCAGGAGGAGCTCTACCACGTCGCGATCCATGACTCAGACCTACGATTTACGGCCTCACAGGCATACCAATTGCTGGATGCGTGTGGATTGTTGAAACCAGTCGAGCGTAAGATCGAGTCTGTCGCGCTCATTCTCACGCAAATGCTGACGACGAAAGATGCTCAGATTTTGGTGTCAAGGACGCTTACATTGAGGCAACGATGCCGCCTTAAAGCCGAGATGGGGAGTGCATACTCTGTCCTCATGGGGAATCCTACCGCCCACTACTCGTTCGACCTATCAAAGCCGAAAGATCGCGCTGCGCTCGCGAAGATCGCTGAAGTCGCTCAAAGCGAGAAACTGTTCTCGAAGCACAGGTCGGGGCGCACCGACACTTCTCAGCACGGGAACTGGGAGAATTTCCGAAACGAAGAGCTGGATGGAGAGAAGATCGTTCTCTCTACTTCGTTCTTCCACGTGATGCCGCGAAGAGGCAAGCTATCATTTGACTATGTGAGCACCTCAAGGCCTAAGAAGGGGACAACTCCTCTGAGCGATCGCCGTTTCGAGCAGCTGATCACTGAACTCCAAACAAGTATCAACATTTCCACGGCTCGAGAGGGCCACGATGAGGACGGAGATCCACCCGAAGCTGAGAACGCTGCTGGAAGCGCCGAGAAACCGGCTCCTGACAGTGGTTCAGCTACTGCAGCGGTCGCATCGACAATCGGCAAACTTCGCCCAGCGCCTTTAGCTAAGACTCATTCCGCACGCACGAAGCAGACTGAGTTCTGGGACAAGACCCGGACAAGCGTGCTCAAGAAAGCTGCCTGGCAGTTCGCGATGGTGTCGCAGCAAGGCTCCTTCCGCATCACGGCGCACAATATGACCAAGGAGGCCGTCGCGCTCAAGCTCGTGCAGATCGAGTCGGCGGTATGCGACCGCTGGCTCTCGTGCGACCAAGCCACCCAAATTATAGCGTGTTTGCCAGCCCAGTTCTTTGCCCGACCCGAGACAGCGCGCATCCTGTTCTCACGGCTGATCGACATTGACAATTTCTACCAGATATTTGACGCCTTGGAGCCGGATGACCAGTACGTGTGCGCCAAGTCGCTTGGCTGGCTCAACATCATCAATCCGATGGCCCCCGAGCGCAAGTACGCATTCGATCTATCGATTTGCGACGAGCGCGAGATGACAAAGCTGCTCGTGCAGCTCGCGATCGCAGAGCCCGGCGAGAACTGGATCAATCAGAGCTTCACCATGGTGAAAGGGGAGCCAGGCATCCCAGGCTGGAAGCTGCCGGTGCGATGGGAGAAAGAGGACCCGAAGGACGGCGGCGGCGTGAACCACTCGGGATACCTGGAGCTCGAGTACTATTCACGCGAAGACCGTGGGTGTGCTCCGTTGCCGACGTTCCGAAAGACGCTCATGAGCAACGTTCTCGCCGGAACGAAGCTCTACTGCCTATGATCCCAATCGTGCAACCTTGACGGCTTGTCCACACAAGGAGCAACACCACAAAAATACAAATCGCGACAGAAAAATACTTGACAACCCCACAGGTCGCTCCAGTGAAACGGCGGCGCGACCCAAAGTTCCAGGGCTGGCGCGCCCTGAAGCGACGCAGCTCGCGTGGGTTTGTGCAGGAGCCAAGAGCACACGCTGTGCTTGGAGACGCGGAAGCATGGAGCCGAGTGACGAGCGACATGAAGTCAGCAGCCGCAGTGGCGAACACCAGGATGCAAACCACACCGATGGTGCCTTGCGTATCCGCACTGAGGACGCTGAGGCACTGAGCGACGCGCTGCTGCTACTCACAAGCCGCAGCGCCAACGCGTTGGGGTACCTCACGGCCGACTTGATCATGTCAAGATTGGGTATCTACGAGCCTGCGGCAACAAAGGAGGTGAGCGGCTGCCAGTGACTGCCCAGGGAAGTGTACAACATTGCTAACGTTGAGACTCGCGTGTTGCTGTAGCTCATTTTGCGGGATGAGGATCTCGTTGGCATCCAGGACGAGTGCGCGCAGAGCCTGATGGCGCTCGAGATCTTCTCGCTCTCGCATAACAAGCTCACGACGCTGCAGGGCTTCCAGTACCTGTCGAATCTCATTGAGGTAGGGCGAGTGCGCCTCTCTTCTTGAGTCGCTGGACGAACAGGGCGAACATAACACTGAGACGATGATCTGTGCGTAGCTCAATCTCAACTTCAACGAAATCACGTCGCTCGAGCACCTCCAGTGTTTCGGCCTTGAGAAACTGTTCCTTTCAAACAACCGCGTAAGGAGACCCCTGTTTTCGAACCGAAAGGCGCCAAGGCCACGAGTCTGACAAACGTTTTGGCCGTGTGTAGATTCTAGATATTATTCCACTCAAGTCTTTCACCAAGCTGACGACACTGTCCGTGTATGGGAACCTCATTCGCGACCTCGACGCTTCGCTGAGCACGTGTCGCGCGCTGCCCAAGGTGCGCACCTGATAGCTATGAAGGCAAAGAATGATGGGGCTCATACGGTGTTGCTATGTTGGGACGTGTAGTTACGGTCACTGGACCTTGGTGGGAACCCTTGCTCGCAAGAAGTGGAGGGATACAAGTTCCAGGTAGTCCGCCTTCTGCCGCGGCTCAAGACTTTGGACGGCGACCAGCTCACGCAACTGGACAAGGACCTGGCCGATGAGTTCGTGAGGCAGGGGCGGCCAGTGACAGCGGATGCGTCGCGACCGTCCACGGCGACAAGTATTGGCTCGCGCCCGCTGACGGCCGCCTCCAAGCCCTGGGAGACTGGCGCTCCGCCCGCGACACCCTCAAAAGGTAACACGCCGGTCTTGCGTCACTCTTGTATACAGCGACAGACATGCTTACCGGTTTACTGCTACTGGACACACAGCTTTCGACCCATTCACCAGTGCGCACATGCCCAAGGGCAACGTGCGTCTGTTTCGGGACGATTTTCTCAACAACAACCCGATTCTGCTCGAATACCTCGCACAGGAGGCTCAAGACACACCGCACCAGCAGGAGTTTGTGAGTTTTGAGTTCGGTACCGACGACACACCAACTCTCCAGCGCAGCAGTAGCTTTGTGGAGAAAATGAGGAGTGCGAATCCATTCGAGAACGGCCAAGATCTGGCAGTACACGGTGATCTCGATCACGATCAGCCCCCCAGCGACAGCGCCGAACGGCCTTCGACGGCGCTTGCGCGTCCGTCTACGGCGGGGCTTTCCTCGGGCATCGGCGCCGTGCTCACCTCCAATCTCGGCATCGATCCGTCCGACCCGAAGAGTACGATCCGCAAGCTACTCAAGCACATTGAGCTGCTGGAAGAGAGCCTCGCCAGCTACAAGACGCGGCAGGTCGAGGCCGGCGAGCTGGCGCTGATGGAGGAGAACCGGCGGCTGCAGACTGAGAACAACAACATCCCGATCTTACAGGACGAGGTCACGAGCTTGAAAAAGCAGCTCAGTGCTGCCAACGGACCACGCCCACCGGCGCCCACGAGTATCGGCCCCGTCGGTGTCGACGCCAAACGTGTGGTCGTGTTGGAGCAAGAGAACGAACAGCTGAAAAGGGACATCCAGCGCCTCACGCGGATGCTCAAACGCCACGAGGTCGCCGTAACCGAGCCGACCGAGTCTGTGGATGGCCACGTGCGCACGAACGGTGCGAGTGGGGCGGAGGCTAACGTGCCCAAGCGCCTGGGCGACTCGGCGCTGCTGGAAGACTCGGCGGTCATGGACGTGGAGCTCACTGAGCTCATCTTGCAGAACGAAGTGTCGCTCGAGATGATACGGAACGACATCAAAAACACCAAGAAAGAGTGGGAAGAGCAGTTCCAGGCGGCCAAACAGCGCGAGAGTGAGCGGCAGCGCGTGCGTCCGCAGACCTCATTAGGGCTCCTTCACGCGCCTAGCGACGCCTCCAGCGGCGGGGACGAACTGGGTGAACTCGGGGGCGCTCGGAAGCCACACAGCTCGGTCGGGAAAGCGAAGGCAACAGTAGCGTCTCGTGGTCGGCAAATCCACACCTCAGCTGGCTTCCGCCACGGTGGAGGCCCCGAGGAGCGGCTGCTCCACGACTCGCAGGGCTCGACGGCAACATCGAACACGAATGGCCGGTCTGTAACCAATATTCTCACGCTCTAAGTAGCGCGCCGTTTCTTTCCTCCCTTCCAAAGGGGTGAACAATACACATCGTTTTTTCTTCTTGTTAGAGCTGTGCGTATGAGGGGAGATCTCCTTCGCCCTTGCATGGTCTTGCCTCTGGCGCGGACTTGGCAGCGGGGATCCGGCGGGGTGCAAATGGCGGCTACGACTTGGCGCTTCCGTTCGTCGCGGCGCTTGAGGATGCACTTGCACTCTTCGAAAGGTCCGGCCACTTGCCATCCGGACCGATGGGCCAGTTGGACGACGTCCGCTTGTGCTCGGGCACGAGTTTCTCGCGCGTTGCAATATCCACTTGCGACAGCTCTATCGTGGTGTCCAAAGCAAATACCAAAAAGTCAGCGCACATGCAACGGACTTAGGAACGCACCACGATCCATCGCACCTTGCATCGTGAAGTTGAACAGCGGCGGCACGGCCACGTTGTTGGGCAGCGCGAGCGCTTCCTCCCGCAGCTCGTCGAAAAAAGGGTGCGCGGCGGCCTCGAGTGGTCGCAGCCGCTTCTTCGGGTCATACACCAGCATTTTGGACAGCAAGTCGATGGCCTCGGGCGGTGTCCGCGATCGGAAGATCTTGTTCCACGAGTGGGCCTTGATCTGCGGGAACTGAAACTCGGTATAATTCGGGTTCATGGCCTCGATCTCCTCGCGCTGGGGTGTGCCAAGCACTTTGATAATCTCCACGAGCTGGTCCACGCCGCTTTCGCCGGGGAACAGCGGCTGTCCGAGCAGCAGCTCGGCACACACGCAGCCCAGCGACCAGATATCTGTTGGATGCGTTCACATCCAAACACCGTTTAGAATCCCCATGTAGTGCCCCTCGAAAAGCCTAAAAACCTCTTAACGCACCGATCGCAGTCGTGTAGTCAGTTGCGCCAAAGATCAGTTCGGGCGCGCGGTAGTACCGCGAGCAAATGTACGACACGTTGGGCTCGTTTTTCTGGAGCACCTTGGCGCTGCCGAAATCGCACAGCTTGACCACGTGCGAGCGCGGGTCCAGCAGCAAGTTCTGTGGCTTGATGTCGCGGTGGCAGATGCCCGTCGAGTGGATGTACGCGAGCGCGCGGCAGATCTGGTAGATGTAGAGCTTCACGAGCGTGATGGGCATGTACTGCTTGGCCTTCTGGAGCTGCCGCGCCACGCCGTAGACCGTGTCAGGGATGTACTCGAGCACGAGGTTCAGGTACAGCTCGTCCGGTTTCTCGCCGTTGCAGTAGAAGCAGTGCTTGAGCTGCACGATGTTGGAGTGCTTGAGCTGCCGCATGATCTGGAGCTCGCGGTTCTGATGATATGGACACACAAAAAAAAAGAAGAAAGAAAAGGTCGCCGATCAGAATCCACACAATTCGCTCAGTCCACAGCAGCACCAGTCGCATGTGCGCACCTTGAATCGCTTATCCTGGAGCACCTTCTTGATCGCGACGATCTCACCAGTCTCCTCCACCGACGCCTGCAGCAATAGCCACAACAACATGCCTGTTAAAACATGCTTGGGCCCCCATTGCATATTCGTACATCCGCACCTGAAAGACCACGCCGAACGAGCCGTTGCCGATGATGCGCTCGGCCGAGTAGTGCACGGTCCGACCCTGCAGCACACACACAGTACCAGTGTGAGTCATGCACCAAAACTTCGCTCCTTGAAGCACGCAAAAAAATAACAAAAAAACAAGAAAAAAAAACGCACATCCGCGAGCGTCGAGGTCGAGTCGCCGACCGTGATGCCCGTGCTCTCGTTGCGCATCTCCTTCTTGGGCTTGGTGGACGTGCCCTCGGCGGCGCCGCTCCCGCCGGCCGCCGCCGCGTCCTCGCGCGTGCTCGCGACCGACCGGTCCGTCTTGCGCGGATCTTCGCTCATACCGAACCTTCGCCACATAAAAGACGCGTTAGATCTCCACGCTTCTTCCGGCGTCTATCGCGGATAGACCCTCCTACACACGGCGCCATCGCACCTGTCCCTGCTCCCCAGTCGCGCGCTTCTTCGGCTCGTGGCCGCGGAGAAATCCCTTCGCTCACGAAAAGACCCTCGCGTTCGCGTTTCCGCCTTCCGCACTCCCGGGAAGTTACGAAAAAAAGCGGAGAACAAAAAGGGGGGTCGAAAAATACCGATCTTCCCACCGGTAAACTACCGCTCTGTGTTGTAGTTTCCACCAATCATAACCTTGAGAATCAAGTAATTGGCTGAAAAGAAGAAGATCTTCTTCAAGTTCGCTCCCAGCCACGCATGTCTCTTTTTTGATAAGTGAAGAGCTCCAAAAGCGGATCTGGGAATATGGCGAATCTCGGGAAGAAAAAGACGCCGGAGCCGCCCCGGACGCCCGAGCCGCCGAGACGGCGCGCGGCGGCCGCGCGGCAACCACCGCCGGCGCGACGCGAGCCGCAGGTGGAGACGCGGCGCATCGCGCTGGTCGTGGTCGTGCTGGTCGTGGACCTGTTCTTCTCGGGCATCGTGTTTGGCTGGGCGCCGCTGCTGCTCGTGCTGCTGGACGAGCAGCAGTACGGCGAGCTCTGCCGCGCCGACGAGAACGCCGAGCTGCCGCTGACTGAACCTTGCGTGGCGCAGGAGAACCGGCTGAATCTCATGTTCGCGCTCGCCGCCGTGGCGACCAACGCGGCGTCTCTGCCGGCGGGGGTCTTCCTCGACCGGTACGGCCCCAAGGCCGCGTCGGCGCTCGCGGGCGCCGTGCAGGTGGTCGCGCTGCTGCTCATGGCCGTGGCCGACTCGCGAAGCTTCGACGTGTTCGTGCCGGCGTATGCGATGATGGCTGTGGGCGGCACGTTGACCATGATGGCGTCGTACCCGGTGAGCTTCCTCATCCTGCCGCACCAGACGGCGATCCTCGCGGCCATCAGCTGCCTCTTCGACGGCAGCAGCGTCATCTTCCTTGTGCTCTACTCGATCCGGTCGGTGTTCCGCGCCTCGCGGTTCGTGTTGTTCACGGGTTACGCCGGGTTCGCGTTTGTCATATACACGCTCATGGTCGCGCTCTGGCACGTGAACGAGCGCGCACTGTTCAAGCGGCAGAACAGTCTGCTGGAAGAGGAGGTGGCGCTGACCAACGAGACGCAGGCGCTGCTGTCGGACAAGCTCGACCTCTCGCACAACTCGCCCAGGAGCGAGAGGGCCGCCAAGCAGCTGCTCAAGGCGCACTACGTGGACTACGGCACGCTCAACGAGGCGCAGCTCGCGAGCGACCACGAGGTCGACGAGATCCACGAGCTCTACCGCACGGGCATGATCGAGGCCAAGACCGCCGAGATGGACGTCTCCGAGCAGGTACGGTCCTTCGAGTTCGCGTACGTCCTGGTGTACGCGAGCGTCCACGTGCTGCGCGCGAGCGTGTTCATCGGCACGGCCAACAAGCTGCTGATCAACTACGGCGACTCGACCAAGCACTTTCTGTACACCAAGATCTTCAGCATCATCCTCCCACTCGGGTTCATCTTCGTGCCGGCGATCGAGTGCCTCGTCGAGCGCCCGCGCGGGCTCACGCTGTCGCTGATCTTCACGAACGCGCTCGGGCTCGTGTACAACGTGCTCGCGCTCGTGCCCGTGCTGCCCGTGCAGAGCGCGACGTTCGTAATCTTCACGGGCTTCCGCGCGTTCCTGTACGCGGTGCTCTCGGCGTTCACGGCCAAGACCTTTGGGCTCAAGCACATGGGTACGCTCATGGGCATCATCTTTTCGTGCGGGTCTGTGGTGAGCCTGCTCGAGTACCCGGCCGTGTACCTGTCCAACCTCCAGGCCGACGGCGATCTCTCGGTGGTGTACTGGCTCTCGCTGGTCGCGTGTCTCGCGCTGTTCCCACTGACAGAGTTCCACCGCCGCCGCGAGGCCGCGCGCGAGAAGACCCACGCGGAGCTGCTCTCGCGGTTCGGCTCGCCCGAGCTGCTGCGCGACGAGGACGACACGAAGAGCGTGAGCGGACTGAGCTACCGCCGGTCGCCGCCGCTGTCGTCGCCGATGCTCGCGTCGGTGGCGATCGGTTCAGCGGCGACCAAAACATCGAAGACGCGGAGCCAGTCGATGCAGCCACACGACCGGACGCGGAGCGAGGGCCAGATGCTGCGGCCGTAGGGGATTGCAGGGGCAGGGCAGGAAGAAGTGAGCGAGAGGTCGCGTTGTGCTAAGAGAAGCATTCGTTCTTGGCTGATCACATCAACGGTGGCGTCGCCACGTTTTGGCCACAGCATGCCCCACGTGATGGATGATAACGCGACCGCAATCCGGGGAATGCAACTTGTCTACAGAAGATGGCTACATGTTGTTGAAGTGCGGGTGGCGCACCGCCAAAAACCGCGCAGGTCTGGTCCCTCGGAGGTTTCACGCTGATCGGCGCGTTCCCGGCAGGTTCGCGGACGCCGCTTTGCGCGCCGTCCCATGTGATCAGGTGGTATGTATCCTTTCGGCTGTGTGTGGGGGGTTTCTCCACCAAGGGGTCCGATCGATCCGCCACAGCGCTAAACGGTCGCCGAGGGCTGATCCGTTGGTGTTGGCGAGTGGCGATGGTTGGCACGGAGGCGACTCGTACAGATCCGTTCGCTACAGTCATAGGCGGTGCCGGCGGATCCATCGAGGAGACGCGTGCGTCGAGCGGTTTTCTTCCTGTTCCAAAGAGGCGAAAGATCCGCTGGAGCACACGAAGCGTGTCGCACACCTGCGGAAGAACGAAACCAAACGCCCGAGCGGTCGCGACCTCCACCATGGATCCGTCCCTTGAAGCCCCTGTGTAGCGTGGGTGCTCCACGGCAACTGCGTTGATCACAAGTGCACTTTGTCTCTGGCGCGCACGTGGGCTTCTCCCACCACTGGCGGCCGCTCCTTCTCCACCACGCCACCATGAAGTTGCTCAGGTCCGTAGCATCGCTGCTCGCCGTGGCGCTGAGCGTCGTCCACGCGCAGCAGCAGCCCACGGACTCGTGGGAGTCGGGCGACCTGTCACCGCCGCAGCCGCTGATCGAGCACACGGACGCGCAGCGCTCGCTGTGCCCACCGCGCAACGTCGACCTCGTGCCCGGGCGGCCCATCCCGACCAACACGTGGTGGGGCAACCTCGTGACGTGCGACACGAACTCGAACGCCACGGCGCCCATCTGGCCCAACCCGTTCGCGATCGGCATGGAGATGGCGCCGGGCACGCAGAATTTGTACGGCATGTCGCTCGGGTACCCGTTCCGCTCGCGGTACTTTGGCGACGTCTCGAGCGACGGCACGGCCAAGTTCTACGGCCACGTGGCCCACAAGGAAGTGATCTTCAGCGCCACCGAGTTTGCGCGCTCGCCGCCGAAGCTGCGCATCACGGACTGGTCCGATTTGGGTGTGCGCGTCACGATGACGACCGCTGCGCCTGCGGGGGCCTCGCTCGCGTCCAACATCGTCACGGGCATGGCCTACTTCACGGCCACGTACACGCAGCTCACGCCGCGGCTCGCGCTCCAGGTGCCGATCCAGTCGGTCAACGGGCTCACGACGCTCTCCGCGGGGACCAACTTCGGCCCGGGCCGCCGCTTCGTGGTCACGACCGTGAGCGGGCTCCAGTGGGTGCTTTACGCGGGCGCGGACCTGACGCTCACGGTCGAGACCAACCAGATCCTGCGCGCCACGGGCACGTTCTCGGGCACGCTGCGGCTCGCGCCCGTGCTGGCCGAGACGCCGATCGCCATGTACGACGCGTACAAGGACTGCATTGTCCAGGGCGCGACCATCAATTTCGTGAGCGACTCGCAGTACCAGTTCCAGTTCGACACGGCCGGCGACTGCGCGCGCGGGCTGCTCCACTACGCGCAGCCGCACCAGATGGAGACGATCGACCCGGCGAGCGTGAGCGCCGTGGCGAACGCGCTCGTGCGCTCGACCACGCGCGGCGAGATGCGCGCGCTCGTGACCAAGACCTCGCCGCCCACGTGGACGCTCAACGAGCCGGCGGCGCTGCCCATCTCGTTCTACCCGCTCAGCCGGCTGAGCGCCAAGGACGCCGCGGAGCAGGACCTGTACCACACGCTCAAGAGCGACATCGCGGCGCCCTGGAGCATCGCGGTGCGCGGGAGCTTCTATTTTAGCGGCAAGACCGCGCAAAAGTACGCGTCGCTGTGCCTCATGGCCAACGACCGCGTGATTGTCGGCTCCGACCTGTCGATGCTGCGGCGCTGCCTGACCAAGCTCGAGGCCGTGATCAAGCCGTTTCTGGACAACTCGTGGTACTTTAACCTCAAGTTCGACCGCGTCTACGGCGGCATCGTGAGCTCCGAGGGCTTCGTCACGGGCGACATGAACGCCGACTTTGGCAACTCGGTGTACAACGACCACCACTTCCACTACGGCTACTGGGTGTACACGAGCGCCGTGATCAACTACCTGCACCCGACGTGGAGCCGCCTCAACGACCTCAACGCCATGACGCGGCTGCTGCTGCGCGACGTCGCGAACCCCAACAGCGAGGACCCGTATTTCCCCAAGTTCCGCGCCTTCGATTGGTTCCGCGGCCACTCGTACTCGCACGGCGTCACGACGTTCGCGGACGGCAAGGACCAGGAGAGCACGTCCGAGGACATCAACTTTTCCTACGCGCTCATGCTCTACGGCGAGGCCACGCGCCACGCGCGCATGGCCGCGATCGGCAAGCTCATGGTCAAGGTCAACGCGCGCGCCGTGCAGCGCTACTTCCTCATGGACAAGGCCAACACGGTGCACCCAGAGGCGTTCAAGCGCAACAAAGTGCCGGGCATTTATTTCGACAACAAGGCCGACTACGCCACGTGGTTCAGCGCCGAGAAGTACTGCATCCACGGCATCCAGATGATCCCGGTCACGCCCGTGACCGAGTTCGTGCGCACGCAGACGTTCATCCGCGAGGAGTGGGACGACGTGCTCGCGAACGTCAACATCGTCGCGAGCACGGACCTTGGGAACCCGTGGCTGAGCCTGCTCTACGCCAACTACGCGCGCATCGACAAGGCGCGCGCGCTCAACGTGCTCCAGCAGACGCAGCTCGACGACGGGCTCACGCGCTCCTGGGCGCTCTACATGGCCTCGCAGCTCAACTGACCGTGCCTTTCTGTAGCATTCGTCTTCTTCCATTTTCCCTTCACTGCTCTGCCGAAAAGTGTACCCATTTCCTTCAAAGTGTGCGTTCATTGGTCAATAGACAGCGTATATGGTCATTTGATTGGTTGAAAAATGTGTGAATAGCCGCCGCTAAGTTTGGTCGGTTCGGACTCAGCACCCTGGATACCGTATGAGCCTCACAAATTCGTTTTTGACACGAACTACCGGAGACCATGGCGGCGGAACGCGAAGGTACGGCGCGACGACGTGGCATGGCGTGGCGTGGCACGACGGTGTAGCATGGCATGGCATGGCGTGTGGCGTGTGGCGTGTGGCGTGTGGCGTGTGGCTTGTGTCGAGTGTGCCAAGGCGCCATCCGCTCCGTCTCATCGACGCCGTCGCGCTCGCATCGCAACAACCGTTTCTCCTGACGTGCCGTGTGCAATCCGCTAGCCTTCATCCGCGTGTGCGCGGACCTCAAGGCCGACATGCTCGAGCTCCTCGCGCGCGACCACCGCATGCCGCAGGAGGCGATCGACTGGGTGGCCGCCAACATCGACTACAACTGCCTCGGCGGCAAGCTCAACCGCGGCCTCAGCGTCGTCCACTGGTGCGTTTCCCCGCTTTTTTTTCCGTTTGCCACGACTGCCGTGGAGTGAACGGACCTGTGGTTATTTGTATCAATGCAGCACCCAGGCGCTGGTCAAGGACGGCGCGCCGCTGTCGCCCGAGATGGTGCGCAAGGCGAGCATCCTGGGCTGGTGCATCGAGTGGCTCCAGGCGTTCTTCCTCGTGGCCGACGACATCATGGACGACTCGGTGCTGCGCCGCGGCCAGCCGTGCTGGTACCGCAAGCCCGAGGTCAAGATGATCGCGATCAACGACGCGTTCCTGCTCGAGACGTTTGTGTTCCAGATCCTCAAGAAGCACTTTCGCGACGGCGAGGACATGGCCGTGTACCTCGCGCTCGTCGAGCTCTTCCACGACGTGATCTTCCGCACGGAGCTGGGCCAGCTGCTCGACCTCACGTCGCAGCCGCAGAACGCCGAGCCCGACCTCGCGCGCTTCACGGTCGAGCGCTACCGCCAGATCGTGCAGAACAAGACGGCCTACTACACGTTCTACCTCTCGGCGGCCTGCGCCATGTTGCTTAGCGGCGTGACCGACGACGCGTCCCACGAGATCGCCAAGAAGATCTGCGTCCAGATCGGCGAGTATTTCCAGATCCAGGACGACTACCTCGACTGCTACGGCGACGAGAGCGTGATCGGCAAGGTCGGCACGGACATCCAGGACAGCAAGTGCAGCTGGCTCGTGGTGCAGGCGCTCGCGCGCGCGACGCCCGAGCAGAAGCGCGTGCTGCAGGAGCATTACGGCAAGAACAACGCCGCGTCGATCGCGGCCGTGAAGGCGCTCTACAACGAGCTGGAGCTCGCGGCGCTGTTCCACAAGTACGAGGACGAGACGTACGTGCAGCTCACGCAGACGATCGCGCAGGTCAAGGAGATGCCCTCGGGCGTGTTCACGATGCTGCTCAGCAAGATCTTCAAGCGCGACAAGTGATAGGCGGTTTGTGGTTTGAGCTGTGTGAGATACAGTAGTGCGTGGACCCGCCCGAAAACGGGCGAGCCGAGCTAACAACATAACAATGCACGCGCATTACCGATACAGTGTGATGGGGATGTTCTCGGTGACCATGTTGCCATCCTCGAACAGCACGACGACATTGGTTTCGAACTCGACCTTGAATCCTGAGGAGTGGAAACACACATACAATCCGCTGGGCAAGTGAGAAAGAGTACATAGCAACCGCTGACATCGCGCGGGCGAATTACGCACGGGACGTGAGCATGGTCGGGCACGTGAAGAGCCGCGGGAAGATCATGTAGATGGGGATCGCCATTTGCCGGCACACGTCGCCCCAGCCGATCTGCACGTTCTGGATCTCCGTCGCTGTTAATCACAACACACAAATGCGCATTATTCACTATTTTGTGCTTCCTCGAACCATTATTGCTACACTGTACCGTCTCGCGCGACGCCCTCAGTGTGCGCGACAGTCTCGACGCGGATGAGCTGCAGCTCGACAGACTTGATGGGCGCACTCGCCGTCTCGATCACGATCTGTTAGCCACAACATTAACGAACTGAGATCCAAACCTGTCCCAACAACAGATAGTCTCTGGTGGATACTCACCTCTCCTGTGAAAGGTAGATTCACGGGGCAGTTCGTGCGGTGGATGCGGCCCGTGATGTGGAACGACGGCACGGTCGTCAAGCTCTTCTATACTCGGGTCACAACAAAGCACTCAGCTTCCCTTCACGAGATACAAACGCTTCCCCACCAGAAACGCACCCGCCGGACGTTCTCCAGGACCTCGGGCGTGAGGATAAACTCTTCGGGCGCTTCGTACATCGGCTCGCGTAGCTATCCCGCCAAACGAACCGTCACGCTCCATCGTTCATACCATAAGAGGCCCTAAACAACGCACCGGCACTTCGACGATGAACTCGACGGTCTTGGCGAGGTTGGACTTCATGATGCCGCGCACGCAGTTGCACGTGATCTCGTACTTGACCGAGACGTAGACGCCGTGGTAGGTCTCGAACAGCGGCTGCCCGTCGATGCCCGCGAGCTCAAACTCGAACGGGATCTTGGTGATGCCGAACGCCACTTTGCCGGGCGCGGCGATCGGGATGTGGAAATAGACCAGGTCCAGCGGTGCCACGGCGTTGTAGAACGAGTCGAAGAGCCCGGCGCTCTTGACGCTCAGCTGCAGCCGCGCGCTGCCCTCGACCTTCATCGAGATGCCCTGGTGCGCGAAGCCCTTGGGCGACGAGATCAGGATCTGGCCCTGTACCAGCTCCTAATAAGAGAGCAATAAGCAGGCGTTAGGCGACAAGAAGAGCAGGTGAGATAGATAGACCAATCGCGGCGGTACGCCTACATGCGGGCGGAAGATGCGGTCCACGCGGTTGAGCTTGATGTCGATGGAGGAGGAGCTCATGTCGTCGTGGTAGAGATCTCCTTGGTTCCAGGGATTGCGATGGATACCTTCATCGAAAGAAGCAACGATAAGTACGCACGATAACTTGAGGATGCGAACCTAACCGGAACTTATGCAAAATACGTGGGTAATATAAATACGTGGTGTTATCTTCCCGTAAAATACACATTTGTTTCTTCGGCCTTGCTGGATTTTCTTGATTTTTTTCCGAGACGGATTTTCGCTAGTTTTTCGGGTTGTTCTTGAAGTTGACAGATTGCGTGGAATCCGTGGATGGAATTGTTGCGCTTCACACGGCCGCGTCCAGCAGCGAGGTCAACGACGTCCGCACGCCACTGCATCCACACACGCCATCGCCACTCGCGTTAGTCTCATATTTCTTCCCATCGTTTTCCATGGAAAACGTCATGTTGCGATAGACGCAAGTAACTCACCGCTTGGGAGACCGCTTGTGGGCTTTCAGCGCGCGCGACACGGGCGAAAGCAGCTTGTCAGTCGGACTGCGCAGCAGACTGTATACAGAAACAGCTACATTAGCACGTTTCCGCGCCACTGCGTGCCTGTGGCCCACTCTCACGCACCGCTCCTGCGCCGACAGGATGTTCTCCTTGTCCTCGTCGTCTTCCCAGTGGTCGTCGTAGTAGTCCCGGCCGCTGGCCGTGGCTGTCCCCGTGGGCGACCCCACGGGCGTGGAGAAGCTTCGCGTTGGCGATCGTGCACTCCAGCTGCGGCGCGGGAGGTCCGAGGTGACGATACGGCAGTCGCTCATGGGTATCGGCTGTCGGTAGGCGGTGTGTGGCTTGCGAGGCGAATGCCAAAGTGACCGACGAAGAAAGCGAGGCTGAGGTTGCGGCCCAAGGCGCGCGCGTTGGGAGGCGGGTTCGAATTTTGAAGCCACTGCGCGCGCGCGCGCGCCCGCTCGAAAATGGCGCGAAAAGTACGCCACCCGCCCACTCACACGCCAGGCGAGACAACTGCCTCGCCATACGAAACAAGGAGCCGTTGAAAGCGGATCCAGACGACGCGTCTCCTTTTATCGAAAACCCAGACTCAACACGACCCTTCCTGGCTTGACAACTCCTTGGTCGTTACACGCGTCCCTCGTGGAAGTCGCTTGTGCGACGAGGAAGAGGCGCGAGAAGGTTCGCCGAAGCGCAGGTGGGCGGTTCGCTCGCTGCTTCTCCGTCCAAGTAGCCGTTGAACTTGCGCGGAATGGGGTTGCAGTCCGGAAGCGACGCAGATGCCAATGCGCAGGCTTACGCCACAGCCTGTACCGTACAATGAAGGTCGTGCCGTCAGACTCGTTTCTCTCTAAACACCGCAGATGATGACGGCTAGAGAATGATCATCCGTGTTTCCTTGCGTGCCTCTTCCTCCCAGGCCGCGTCATTGTGACGGTTCGTTATCAGTGAGTTGCGGTTCCACGACGCTGGGTGTCACAAGCGGTGCGAACATCAGGTTGTCCACGTCCTCATAGAACGGAAGCGCCGGCATCTCGGCGCTGCGGTCGGCCAAACGCTTCCTACCGCTTGCACACGTCGCCGAACTTGTCGTTGACGCTATCGACTGCATTTGCGAACGAGCGCTTCTCGGTGTCTTTTTCGCTCCGACGTATCCCGAGGGAGGACATGGAATATGGCGGACGACGTGGCTCGTGTCTTGTATTCGAGGAGACGTAGCGTTCGCGCGCGCCCCCAGCCGCACTGACGAAGCATTGCTGGCGGAGCTCGTCAATGGCAACAGCCCGAGCTTGCTAAGCATTTCGTGGGCACTCGCTCCACTTGATACGATAGACTTGGCGGCACTTTGCGAGTGTGCGTTCGCATACCTCGCTTGCCGTCCTCCCATTGACTCGAACATCTCCTGGTTCGTGTGCATATGTGACAGTGCGTCCTTGAGCGATCGCTTGAGCTGCTTGAGCTCGAGGAATTGACTACGAACGACCTTCTCCTTCTCGAACGCGCGCTGGTGGAGCGTCTCGAGATCGCCCCGCGCTTTCTCTAGCTCCTGGTGTGCCGCCGACGTCTGCTTCTCATGTTTGGCTTGATCCAACTTAAGCGCTTTCTTGAGCAAGTCAACGCGATGCTGGAGCCGGGTGATCTCATCCTCTTGGTTGGCGATCACGGCCTCGGCTTCTTGGTGACTGAGTGCCGAATTAGCTCGCTGTGAGCTGGGTTGTGATGGCGTGGTAGACGCTGCCGATAGCTCACTCTCGAGATGCCGCACCTTATCGACCAATGTCTTGTTGCCGGTTGTCAGGTCTACTACCTGCTGGTGCAACTTCGTCGACTTCTCCTCCGCCGCTTTGTGCGCATCCTTGGAGTGGCGGAGCTGGTCGCGGCACACGCGTAGCTCCTCGCGCTGTGCTGTCCGCTTGGTCGGCATGCTCTCCTACACACCATTCGCAACGAGAACATGAGCTTTATGCGTGAAACCGTCTGGAGGCTCCAGTGTGCTGATTCATTCTCACGCACCACGGTGTCTTGGAGCTCCTCGATCTGCTTGTTCAGCGCGCGCTGCTGGTGCAGCAGCGTCCGGTTCTCGACTTGGAGCGCCTCGATCTGCCGCAGCCGCTCTTGTGCCTTGTTTTCCAACTAATACCAAAGAGAAGTCTCAGTTAGAGAGCCATCTAGAATATGACAGAAGCGCAAACAACGTACGAACGCAATCGCGTCGTTCTGGTACAATCTCTGCAGCTGATTGTGCAACTCGGCGTTGCGCTTCGTCGCCGCCGCGAGCTTGCGCGTGAGCGACGCCACGCGCATCGCCGAAGTCGAGCCCATCGCCACTACCGCCGGTGCTGCTCCGCGCGCGGACTTCTCCGTTCGTCGTGCTAACGGGCGTTTGCAGGGTCGTCGTGCGGGCGACGACTCCCCCACCGAGCCCGCGGGGCTCTCGAGCGCGAGCTCGTCGTCGCGCTCATCTTCGTCATCCTCCTGTGGCTGCGGTGGAGACACCGCACCGCCTTCATCACCGCCGTCTCCATCGCCACTGTCGCCATCATCGTCGCTCTCGGCGCCTCGCGGAACATCGTCGTGGCTGCGGCCGTTCGCGTGTGCCGCCACCTGTTGGCTCACGCGCGGCGGCGATTCCTGTCATAACGAAACACAAACGACACCGTTAGACGCCCCTTTCCATCGCGGAGGTGCCATCGCCCGTTGTGGGCCTAACGCACCGCCTCGTAGTCGTCCAGCGCGTAGTCGCCCTCGGCGTCCATGGTTCCGCGCCGCCTACTTCAACACTCCCCTCGCATCCCCGAAACGAATAAAAAGCTGAAAACGCATTCGTGTGGCTATTCGTGTCATTTCGTCATCAGCAACTGTACTAAACCGTAATTTTCGTGAACTTGCATGTTGGGCAATTTCCAACAGACCAACAAAAAAGCGAAGCGAAGAAAACCACGAACTCCGCCAACCATGCCGGCGACGTCGGGGCGCGTGCGCATGCCGCACAACAACCGCATGCACAGCAGCGCGGCGCTCAAGATGACGGGCATCTGGACCAACACGATCGGCTACGATCCGTACGCGGCCGAGGGCGAGGCGGCCGCGGGAGCGCAGGTCTCGGCCTCGGCCCACGAGCAGGCGCAGGGGCTCATGGCGCTCGCCAAGCTCTCCAACAAGACCGTACGTCGTAGACATTGTGTCCCCCTCTCTTCTCTGACTCTGTAGTGTACTGACGTTGGGTTTTGTGGTGGCGCTAGAACGACGTGCGCGGCGCGTGCAAGAAGTGCGGCATGCTGGGCCACTTGACGTTCCAGTGCCGCAACTTTCTGGACGCCGCCGAGCAAAAGCCCGCGCGCGCGGACGACTCGTCCTCGTCTTCTGTACGAACCGTGATGCTCTGCTCCTCCAAGCGCGTATGTGGCTTTCCACTAGTTCACGCTTTTGTGCTGCAAACAGGAATCATCGAGTGACGAGGAGTCGTCCAGCGAGTCCGAGTCGGAGCGCCGCCGCCGCCGTCGGTCGTCGAAAACGAGCAAACGAGAGAAGAAACCCAAGGACCGCACGCGCGGCCATGCGCGCGAGCGGTCCGGACGTCGCAGCCGCAGTGCGAGTCCGCGTAGGGCAGCCTGCGACCGTCGGTCGCGAAGCCACAGTCGCAGCCGCAGTCGTAGCGCTGAAAAGCCCCGCAGCGACAGCCGTCGCGGTCGCCGCAGTTTGTCGGTCGACGAGAAGGACGAGAAAGCGCGCGCGAGAGACAACGCGAGCGACGACGACGACGACCGTCGCCACCGCCACCGCCGCTCGCACAAGCGCAGCAAGTCCAAAAAGCACAAGAAGGAGAAGAGCAGCAAGCGCCACCGCAAGCACAAATCCTCCAAGAGCAGCCGCCGGCGCGATAGCGAGTAAGCTGACCTTGCTATCCTCACGCCGTGAGGCAGTGCGAGTGGGAGGATCTGTCTTGCTCCTCCAATTCTACCGAATTTTCGACTTTTAAATCCACCTTAGCCTACTCAGTCACTAAGTTACATGAGCGTGCAGTCACCATTATCTCGCTTGCCGTCCTGCTTGGACGTGGGGAGACGCTGCCAAAAGTCCTGCTTGCACAGCGCGCGCACAGCCGCGTCAGCGACGGGCGTGGCGTGCGGCTGCCGTGGATAAAACTCGGACAGTCCGCGCACCGGTCGAGACAGCGCCACGTCAAGATCGTCTTCGTCGTCGCCATTATCGTCCACAACGGTCGTGTCGAGATCTTCGCGGACATAGAAGAGCAGGTACGCCGATGAGGACGGCGAGAGCGTTTGCGGGTTCGCAGGCGTGGCGCTGGCATCATCTACAAGCCACCAGTCGGCATTGTCAGGGTGCCGGATGTGGGCTGTGTAGTGGCCCCCGCCGAGGTCGCCCATGTGGTTCACGAGACCGTAGAGTCGGTATGTCGTAACCTCGCGGGACGCCGTCGTCGTCGGGAACTTCAGCTCTTTCGCGAGAAACGACTCGGCCCGCGACACTTCTTCCCGGTCGCCAGCTTTGCTTCTCGTCGCTGTCGACAGCTCGGTCGGGGCCAGAAAATCGGCGACATCAAAGTCCTCAATGTGGAAGTCAACACTGTGGTTGAGTCGCTGCCACGAGTAGCCGCCTTCATCAACTAGCTCGAAGCGCTTCAGCTGGATGACGAGGACCGGCGGGAGCGACCAGAGCGCCAGCGTTTTTGTGTGAGGCATAAACGCAGCTGGTGGCGGGGTTGGTCGCTGCGCGGTGGCGAGCTTCGTGTCCTTTTGAGTGTCATTGCCGTTTGTGGAAGCCTCTGTTGCACTTGCCGCTGCGTTTGATGAACAGCTGCTGCACCGGGCGTCCACGTGCTCCTCCGAGCAGAGAATCTGGAGACTCTTCTCAAGCGAATGAGTGTTGTCGAGTTTGTACGCGACATAACTCGTATGGTCTTCAATGGTTGAGCCGCCGGTAAGCCACTCTTCAGCCGGCTCGTGCGCGTCGAGAGCCCAGTCGATTGCGATGGTTTCGTCCATTTCCAGATCGAGTGGTTCCTCGGCCAATCGGTCGATCTTGCATCCATCGCAGTGCTCCGTCCAGTGACAATGTCCACAGCACTTGCCGTCGCTACGCACTCGCTTCAGGACGAACGAGCGACGCTTCCCTGTCTCTGACCCATTCGACGGCGTGAACTTGCGATGCACCATATGATAGAGTCCTCGTCCGCAAATCGCAGAGGATGGAAGCCGGCACACAAACGGGAACCCACAGAGCACTTGGCGATTGGGCGAGGTGGAGTAGAAGGGCACGAGGCCGGGACGGCGGTGCAGGAAGCGAAGCAGTAAGAACCGTTCTGCTGTGTGAGGGCGGATCTCGCTGCGGCCCAGGCAAACGCGAGCACCCAGACCAGCCTCCTGGATGCGCAAGTGATACGTCAACGGAATGGCGCCATTGGAGGACTCGCTGTCGGACGAATCCAGTGCAGGCAAGCCTTGTCGTTCGACGACTGCTTTGACCCAACGCTCATGGGAGGCGCGAGCGAGAACCTCAGCCCCCGATTCAAACGTTTCTGGAGAGGGTGTATCGCCAAAAGCGCGCGCTTGATCACCGTATTCCATCTCAAACACATTGATGGGCGTGGAGACAGTCGTGAGCAGCGCGTCCGGATCAATGTAGTCGTCGACGGCGAACCCGTTCAGAGTCACGGCGATGTGGTCACGGCGAGTATCCGCGTTGGAGTAGGTGGCGTGATCCTGCTGAAGCTTGATGAGAAGCTGCGCGACTGTCCAATCCAGGCCTACTTGGACCACAACACGCGTCGACGAACGATCGCATGGGCTGTTCAGAAAGTGCAGAACAACCACGACCTGTCGATATTGCTGCTTACTGCGTGGGGATAGCATAGCAGTCTCATCCATGAGCGGGAGCTGCAACGATGAGAAGGGCTCGAAACGCGTCGAAGTGTTGCCACATTGCGTACAGCAAAGTGTGCTCTTGAACTGACCGCAGAAGAGTGCCGTGATCACAGAGGGCTCAGAGACCAAGTGAGATATCCACCACTCTTTTGCCACCTCCCTGTCTGATCGGCCGTTGCTGTCGTTCACTTGGAAGCGTAGCTTGGAAAGTGGCGGCTGGCTTGATGGCTGCTTTGGAGCGGGTGAAGGCGTACTAGTTCGCGAAAACGACGCGAACCGTGACATAAGCGACGGAGAAGACACTTGAACACCAACTTCCAACCCATTTGGAACTTCAGCGGGCGGCAGTCGCTTCAATTCATCGCTGAGGCTGCTCAAAAGAGAGGTGAGGAACTCCTGAGCATCTTGCTGCGTGCCATCACTGAGGTGTGGGAAGAGTGTCGCAATGGCCGTCTTCATGTATTTGGGCGAGATCACATCCGCCATACCGGAAACTGATCCATTTGAAGAGTACGCGTTCATCTCCACGAGAAGTTGGCCAAACGCGACCGGAAGTAGACTGGATTTCGGCAACTGAGTTTCAACCCCATTCCCAGCCGTCTTCTTTCCCGGTCGGAATGCAGCGCTTGCTGGGACGCTCACAGTGTGACCCGAAAGATCATAAAGGTGTTCTCCCTTTAGGAAGTATTCTCTCAAAATCGGAGTCGCTGCGAGGCATTGAAGCGCACTGTTCATGAAACAGGTGTTACCGAGATTGGCGAGCCCATGGACTTTGGTCCAGCCCGCTGTAGCTGCCCTCTTGGAGTTCTTCGGTGTTCTTGAGGATGGCGTACTCGCACCGCTGCGTTGACTACTCGCTGGACTGGATATCATCGGTGTTTGCCAGCGTGGGAGTTGGCTGCTGGACCGCTCATCTGTCAGCAACACATTCAACGAGACTTTCACGCGGCGGGCGTTTGAGCTTTCGTCTAGCGTACTCAGCGGGATGAGCAAAATACCTTGAGAGACTTGTGTCGTCTGTTTCTTCTCACTCTTGTCGAAGAAGATCACCTCCCCCTCGCAGTAGAAGGCGCCCCTCGGGTGAGCTGCAATAACGCTTGTCCCTTGCTTGGTGGATGGTCGATCGCGACCGTGTAGACTGAGAGCTGCCTGAACCAGCGTTTGGAGAGTTATTTCATGGTCCACGATGCTGTACGGTATGTCGATGCTGCATTCAGATCCGTCACGAGCTGCGACTGTCAAACTGACGCTAGCCAGCAACGCACGGAATCTCCACGAGTCATGGACCCCATCATGGAGACTTTTGCTGTCACTAGTGGCAGGTGTGGAGAATGTCAATCTCGTGGCAGCCTCACCCCAAAGCCCCGGATGATTTGCTTGCTTATCCGTGCTTCGTTCGTATAGTTTTTTCGCCAAGACCAACCAGAGCGAGATTGGCACCGCTACGAGTGGTGCATCGTCGAGATCTTCACGATCATCTTTTTCGGCGATTGCGTCGTTAAGTCTCGAAATCGATTTTACGGAGGTACACACATCATTCTTGAGCAGCTTGACAAGATGCAGCTCCATATCATAGTCGCACATCCAGTCCACTAGCCGGTCCCACGATGAAGTGCGCGTGAGGCAAAACCCTAGCTGAGTTGTGACTTCGTGGGCTATCAGCTGGTCACAGAAGGAGTGGAGCGCTTCCAGGTAAGAGCGATGTGAGAGCTGTCGACCGCGGTGCTTCGCGAGCTCGGCATGAAGAAGCGTGAACACGATGTCAATGTCGGCCGCCGCACACCCGGGGATCGGATATTGCGCAAGGTATGTTTCGAAATCTCGAAAGCGGAAAGGTACGTCGGATGGTGTATCATCATCGACGAGAATCTGCGACGAAGAAGAATGTGTCGTTGACGCGATCTCTTCAAATACAGTTTGCGCCAGAAACGCCGCTTCTTCTTCGCTCGACTGTTCTTCCTCCCCCAAATCAACGCATCGGATGAATTTTGTCAATTGTGCTTGCGTCCAATAGCCGCGACTTTCACCATCAAACAACACGAAGAGATACCGGAGCACCTCGGCTGAGGAACGCGCGCACGAGCAGCAGACGCACAAAATCCACCATAGCATTCTTGCCCTGTTTTGGGAACGAATGGAGTCTTGGTCGACGACCTTCTTCTCGCTTTGCGTCGATATTTTTGAGAGCAAGAAATCCCCAGTACAGGCAATCGCGGTTGCCTGCGTGGCCTCCAGCACCGTATCCGGTACTACGTCGTGCAACCGATCTCGCATCTCCGCATCACTGATGACGTGCTTCGACAAAAGCACATCCTCCATAAGCTTTGCCGTCACAACCTTGAGAGTCTGGAACTGCTCAGCGGTCGTCGACTCAATCTGAATGATGTTTAGCTCACTCTGCCGGCGTGTCGCGAGTTTATGCGCAGTCGGCTTGGAATACTTCGCTGACGACGAGGCAGCGCTGTCTCCATTCGTATTGATCCGCCGCAGCTTGACCATGATCGTCGCCATGAGGCTATCCGTGTCTTCTTCCGTAGCCACAACGGCGTTACTCACGGGCGTCACCGCGCACGTGAGCTTCTCCTTCTCACGCTCAAACTGGACCGCGAGTTTGGGGATCCAGTCCACGAGCGCCAGCGACGAGAACGAGCGGCCGGAAATTGCCTTCACAAACTTTGCAGGCGTCAGCAGCGTCTTCTCGCTCGGAAACAGCATGTCGGCGAACTCGTCTATGGCCCAGCTCTTGCGTTTGGCCGTGTCGATCGCGACGACGCCGCCGGGCAGCGCCACGGCCTTGAGGAACACGAGCGCGTCGCGCCGCGAGAGCTCCTGGCCGCCGTGGCGGTCCATGAGCTGGAAGACCAGGCGCAGATGCTCCTCGCGCGTGCCCTTCCACGCGATCGTGACGCCCACGAGGAACTCCTTGAGCGAGAGCGCGCCGCCCGTGGAGCCCCCACCGCCGCCTGCAAAGTTCCACACCATGAACAGGCGCTGCGCGACGTAGAGCGGCACGGCGCCAAAGGCCTCGTGGAGCACCGTGTCGCGGAAGCGCGGGAAGTCGACGCGGTCGCCGTAGCCGCGCGCGCGGTGGAACGCCGCGGTCGCGACGCGCTTCTCGGTCTTGGAGAGCCGCTTGTCCACGGC
The DNA here is from genome assembly GCA_023336295.1 of Pythium folliculosum. Taxonomy (NCBI): domain Eukaryota; phylum Oomycota; class Peronosporomycetes; order Pythiales; family Pythiaceae; genus Pythium; species Pythium folliculosum. Next base: position 54,725 of record JAADWV010000171.1, read on the forward strand.
GCCCGGCGCGAGCACCGGCGGCGGCGCGAGCCCGAGTAGCGACGCCAGCGACGACGGCGGCGAAGACGACATGGGTACAGGGAGAAGGGGAGATCCAGAGAAGAGGGCTCGGCCGTCCAGCGATCCAGAGGCCGCGCGCGCTGCTTCTTGTTCGCGGGCGGCTTGCTTGTTCCTGATTCGCCGTTCTTTTGGAAAAAGCGGGTGCTTCAACGTTGGAAGCCCGTTAGGAGACAGTGGGCCTCGATAAAGTACGAATTGGATTCGAGAGAAAAGTATATCGGATATGAGAGGAGATAACAAACAACATGGCGAAGGGGAAAATGGGCGAATATGAACGAAGACAAAGCTCCTGTGGAAGTGTGGGAGGGGATATACAGGGTGGGGGAGAGCCACAGCGCGTTGCGTCCCGCGGTGGGTCTGGTGTGGCTGTGGGGGGACAAGAAGAACTGCCGTTTAGACCGCGAGGATGTTCTGTCGGTCGCAGTTGTCGTTGGTGTAGCCCTTGAAGCACGTGCAGATGCCCGTGTCGTACCCGCACATGCCGCGGCCCGAGCACTCGGAGACGTACTGGTACGGCTTGAGCGCGGCGTCCAGCGTGACCTTGTATAGGCCTACGGCCGTAAGAGCCGCGCCTGCGGCCTGGCCGCCGCCAAACGGCTTGTCGATGCGCGCGTAGTTGTTGACCACAGGTGAAAGACCGTCGTTCGTCAGTTCTTGCACGCTGAAGAACGTGTTCTCGATGAAGATACGGTCGCCCGTCGTAAGGACAGGAGGTTTGGCGCCGAACGTCACGATGTCCGATCCAATAGCCAGGTTCCCCGACGCTACCACGTAAATGGGTTCGTTCGCCCCCACCGGGGTGGCCAATGCGTTGCTCAGCGTCAATGTCCAGGCCGTTCCGGGCGCCAAACCATCTCCTCCAGGAGCCGTGTTCGCTACTTGCACAACGTTAGGTCCGATCTTGATCCACGTGGTTTGGAGGGCAGCGGGGGTTGTTTGCACGGGGTTAGTGACTGCAAGTGTGAGCGTCGTTCCCGACACACTGGCTGCCGTGTAGATGCTCGGCTGCCAGACGTCGTCGGTCGTCACCATGTTAGCGGGGTCGGCCGTGTAAATGGCCACGTTCGACCCGACCGCGTGGTTCAATTCGTAGTTCAGCGTCACTACATACGGACTTCCTGACGTGCCAGCTCCCGTCACAGCCGCGCTCGACACTCGCACGATGTGCGGGCCGATCTTGATCATCTTTCCCAGGAGATCATCGGGGCTAGCTTGCGGGGGCGTAGTGGCCAGGATAGTGACCGCCGTTCCGGAAACACTGGCCGCAGTGTAGATGCTCTTCGACGTGAACCAGTCTTCGTCCTCGCCCTGCATAGAGGTCGTGACCACGTACTTGGTCGTGACGACAGAAGCGGCTGACGCAATCTCCGGGATGCGCATCTTTCCGGGATTGCCAGTGTACTGGCACGTCACTGATGTGCCTAGATCTCCAGTTCCCGGCCGAGTAGATTTGAACGCGACGAGCTCCGTGCCCGCCACGCCAGTCGGATTGCACTTGATCTTCGCAAACGTGAGGTTCGGCACGCCTTTGATGGCGTCCACGACCGCCTTCACATTCGTTGCTACAGCCGCAGCTTTCGCCGCTGCTAATGCGGCTGCGTACTCAATTGCAGTTTCGCTTCCACCTTGTGCACGGAAATTCGCAACGGTCTCGTCCACCATCGTGATCTTCTTGGTGATGTACGACTCGCCATAGTAGTCAAACACGCGCAGGCGGAACCACGCGTTCGGGAGGTCGGTGTTGGTTGTGACATATGCGTGCACAATAAACGTCTCGTAGCGCGGCTTCCCGGCCGAGAGGTACAGCGGGTCCACGCCGACCTTGCAGTTGCGCTTGTTGCAGTCCGGGCCGAAGAACCACGGGTCGCACCGGCAGCCGTACGTGCTGTTGGCGTCCCAGAGGTCGTAGTTGACGGCGCCCACGCTGCCCTCGCGGCCAAACAGCGTGCCGCCTTTCTTGGACGCGAGCTCGCGGATGGTCTCGCACGTGCCCTGGCCGTTGCACATGCCCGGGCACGTCGTGCGCTGGCAGCCGTTGCCCTCGTAGCCGTCGAAGCACTGGCAGAGCCCCGTGGCGCGGTCGCAGATGCCCTTGTTCGAGCACTCCATGTAAAAGTGCGCCTCGTTCTGGAGCGCGTCCGGGTTAAAGTACTCGTAGGTCTTGGCCGGGTCTTGCTGCGAGCCGTCGAGGATCCAGCCGGGCGTCATGCGGCTCTTGTCCATGTCGATGTCGCCCTTGGGCGTGTCCACGTGCGCGCGCCCGAAGAGACACGTGCGGTCGGCGCAGTCATTGCCCTGGTAGTTCTTGTAGCAGTCGCACTTGTCCTTGGGCATGCAGTCGCCGTTGCCCGAGCAGCCGTTCGGGCACTCGGCCTCGACCGCCACGAACGCGCACAGTGCCGCCAGCAGCAGCACCGCCGCCGCGAGCGACCACGTCTTGCGTCCGCGCATCTGCGATTTCTCTCCTTTCTAATGAGCAAGCCCAGAGACGACTGTGAGCGGCCCTTGGAAACTCTGAAGCTCGTTCTCAAATGGCGTGGGGGATCGTGCGAGTCGGCTCGCTCGCTTCCGCTGTCTGGGCGATCCCGGCGAGGCAGACCGTCGCTTCCCGGCCCCCTGCGACCCTCCGCGGCGCCGAGCCGACCAGTCACATCCACGGATTTGGATACGGGCGCCTTCCCACGGGCGCTCGGGATCGGAAGGATCCTCCCGCCTCTCGCGACGCGTCGCCTCCTGCTCGGCGAGCGCGACGCTTCGCGCCATTGTATCCAAGCCAGCGGATCCTGAGGGGTCACGCGCGTGAGCGTTTACTTGTTCTCAATCAAGTTAACCATTCGTTCACCATGGTTCACTTAGAGAGGGACGGATCATGAAGGGACGGGATGGATGGAGATTGACAGATGCAAGCCATGCTGGGCGCCCGGCAGGCCACGCAGAGCCCTCGCGCCGCGCGCCACGTGACGAGCCGGCGCGGGGACGAGTGTGCGCCAACGCAGGCGGACCACAGCGCGCTGCCGGCGTCCCACGGGCGTCGGCTCATGCAGGAAAGAGAGACCTTCGAAATTGTGGCGTCGCCGTTTCTGATGCTGGTGCGTTTGTAGATGATCTTCCGGTCCAACAACGAAGACGACGGCGCCAAGATAACACTACGGGAGGCTGTGGTGCTCACGCCGCCCGTGGCGCTCCACGGCGATGCGCGGGCCGAAGACGACGACGTGCCCGTGGGGCGCAACAAGCTCAGCGCGCTCAAGCGCAAGCTCTTCCCGGCGCGCACGCGGCGCCACCCGGCGAGGATACCGCCGCTTGTGGTCAGTCCGATCAGCGCTGGCTCAGGCGAGACACGCGCAAGCAGCGGGAACAACGCCCCGGAAGAAGAAGGAGAGACACCCGAGCGAGGGGAAGAACAGCGAGCCGACGACGCGGTCGACCACGTGGAAGGAAGAGACGTAGATGAAGCAGAGCACGGCGTATGGACCGGCGGCGACGACGATATTGATGATGATTTGCTGGAGGCAATTGAAGAGGCCGATCGCCTGCAGTCCACGACTCCGGATGAGACCCTCGCACAAGTACGCTGCGTGAGCGTCGCGTGTGTGAATGTTTGGGCTGACAGTGTTTCTTGGTACGCTTTCTAGATGAGCCGCGCAATCGAAGAGCTCCATCAGTGGAAGGCCACGCAAGCACTTGCGACGCAGTCGGCATTGAGCGCTATGGTGAGTCCGTTGTTCATAGCCATTGGGTGTACTGCTTGGCCAGGGGGCGCTAAATCGTAGTTGTCATACAGGAAGAGAACGTCGCGAACGAGGTCGCACGGCAAGTTGTCTCTAGCGATGCGGACGAAGCGCACGAAGCCGCGCTGCGTGAAGAAGCAGAGGTAAGACTTATTTACTTGAATCAGCTTGTGCGTACGAGCGCTTGTGGCTAACACGCGTTCATGTATCACAGCGTAATCAGCGCGTCGCGGAGGCGGCCCGCGCTAAGCTGTCGTTGGTGCTGATGCAGACCGAGGCGACGATGGCTGCTCGGGTCCGTTGCTTTTCCGTGGAAGTTACTGTACGAGGGTTGATAGCTCACGTAACTGGTGTTTGTGTCGACAATCGTAGCGAAACGACAACCAACAAGTCGCACGCGTGCTGGAGGCGGCTACGCGAGAAGCCGCCGACAGCGACGCAGGACAAGTCGCCCCGAAAGCGCTGTCAAAGCTGCGCGAGGAAGTGTTTGACCTCGGTGTGAAAGAACTCAGCTCCAAGCTCCAGGCGTCCTGGCTCCACGAGCTCGAGGGCGCCGACGACGAGCTCGACATGAAGCTCTTCGATGTGGAGGTGCGTTAGGACTCCACCTTGTGTTGCTATGTTCCGCTCATTGATCGATGCACGTTTTTGGTAGGCGTACGCGTCCGACTTGGACACCGTTCTCGCCCAATTCGATGCGGTCGGTGCGGGACCTTCACGCGATACTGGCCAGAACACCGCCGGACAAGTTCCACAGGAACATTGAGTGACAGTTCTGATGTGTATTCATACCAACCGATCGCGTTGTCTCTACACCTGTAGCGCATCTACTATCTACATCACCATCCCGAATCGTCACTTACGCCTGCGACGC